>PVKS010008178.1:0-43587 GCA_004027875.1 Aplodontia rufa
AGATACCTATGGCATTTTTCAGAGATATAGATAAAGCAATTCTCAAGTTCATATGGAACAACAGGAGACCCAGACTGGCCAAAACACTACTCTATAGAAAGGAAGAAATAGGGGGTATCTCAATCCCTGACCTGAAATTATATTACAGAGCTGTAGTAGCAAAAACAGCATGGTATTGGTATCAAAACAGAACCAAAGACCAGTGGAACTGAATAGAAGATCCTGAGACAAACCCTCATATCCTTAACTATTTGATCTTTGAAAAAAGGGGGCAGAAGTATAGTGTGGAAGAAAGATAGCCTGTTCAACAAATGGTGTTGGACAAACTGGACAGCCATTTGTAGACAACTGAAGCTGGATCCTTATCTTTAGCCCTGCACAAAAATTAAATCAAAATGGATCAAAGACCTGGATATTAAGCCTACAACTTTAAATTTACTAGAAAAAGAAGTTGGGTCAACACTATACCTTATAGGAGTCGGCAGCTTTTTCCTTAACAGAACTCCTATGGCGCATGCTGTAAAATCAAAATTAAATAAATGGGATGCAATTAAACTAAAAAGTTTTTGCACAGCTAAAGATCTTGTCAAGAACATCAAGAGAGAACCTACAGAATGGGAGAAAATTTTTGCCTGCTATACCTCGGACAGAGGGCTAATATCCAGAATTTACAGGGAACTAAAGAAACTAAAGTCAAAACTCGCAAATAATCCAATCAATAAATGGGCTAAAGAACTCAAAAGGAACTTCTCTCCGGTGGAAGTCCAGAAAGTCCACAAATATATGAGAAAATGCTCTACATCATTAGTTATAAGGGAAATGCAAATCAAAACTTCAATGAGATACCACCTCACTCCTGTTAGAGTGGCAAAAATGAAAAATACAAACAAGGACAGATACTGGAGGGGCTGTGGGAAAAGAGGAACACTACTACACTGCTGGTGGGACTGCAAACTGGTTAAGCCACTATGGAAAGTTGAATGGAGAATCCTCAAAAAATTAAGGATGGAACCACCTTATGACCCAGCTATCCCACTCCTGGGAATTTTCCCAAAAGACTTAGAATCAGCATATTGTAGCAATGTGGCTTCCTCAATGTTTTTAGCAGCTCAATTTACTATAGCTAGATTATGGAACCAACCCAGATGCCCCTCACTTGATGAGTTGATACAAAAGCTTTGGTACATATATACTATGGAATACTACTTGGCCATTCGAGAAGACGATATTATGTCTTGAAATCAAATGGATGGTGATGGATAGAATTATGCTTAGTGAAGTCTCCCAATCTCAGAGACTCAAGGGCCAAATGGTTTCTCTCATCTGTTAATGCTAGCATATTTGGGGAAGCAGTAGGGCTGACGGTTAACCTAGCAAAACTGCAAATTGAATGACTTGCAGAGCTCTATAGGCTACTTGGAGGTGTAGGGAGGGGGATGGGGAGGGGGAGGGTATATGAAGAACTCATAGGAGTCTGGAGATTGGGAAGATGGGGGAACCATCCCAGAAGCCGATGTCATTCCTCCATGAACTACCCATTTAACGCATGAGTTCTTCTGGGGAAAACTGCAATAGGTAAAATCCAAGGTGGTTATCCATGATCTGGCTTTTCCTCTCAATAACAAAGTTTATATCCATTGATTGCTAATGTTTTGATAATGTTTCCCCCTCAACTGTATTTCTATATTCTTCTAATAAAAAAGAAGAACAATAATAAATCATTGCCTATGAGGATATTCTTCTTAATATCACTTATTAGCTTTTGAAGTATATACTGAACTTTCTCCAGCAGATTATATCTTCTGATTTATAGTCAGGGATATCTCTATTTACCTCAAGAGTAGATGGCAAATGCTGATAATTATTTTAGTCAAGTTATACACTTATCAACTTTCCTAAGAAGGAGAAATTTGGCACTTAAGTTTCCATTTCTTATTTTACCTCATTGAATCCAAAATGGTTTACTGAAATATAATGAATGAATAAAAATGAAAGAATAAATTAATAGCAAATAATAAAAGACAAAATGGCTATATCTAGGATATTTGGATACTTTTATCAGCTTCTATATCATGCACATATTTCAAACATTTAACTTTTAATTTTCCCTATTTTCCATTCACTGGACTGAATTGTGTGTGTCTCACAAGCTTTGGGACCTGCCACAGAACAACTACCTCAATATCAAGGAGTTGTTGGGTCAGTAGCATAAAATACCTCCCCCATCATGACTTTAGACCAGATGGAGATTGACATCTCTGTCTTCTTACCTTTCAGAGCTCTTTATCAGTCAGCACTTGCATGCTATACTGAACAGAGGGATTAGTTCATATGCCTGTAAAGTGTACAGAAAAAGAAAGATGGTTTCATGTCTCATCATTCACATCTAATTATGCAATGGGAACTCTGTCCACTGAATATACATCTTATACCCACAATTAGATAAAATCATTCTAAAGTCCATCAATCCTTGCAAATCTCATTGTCAAACTAACAAGATTTTAAAATACTAATAATTTGACCTTCATATTCTAGAGTAAAATCATTTTAAATGTTACAATAGTAAGTGGCAATCAATGCTCGACCAGATCACCTATTTTTGTTCTCATTGACAATGATAGACCTTTTTAAAAATGAAGTATTTAAGAATTAAATAGAAATTCTACGTGTGTGTTTTGATTCTTGCATTTCATAACTTCTTTCCAGAATCTTGTTTTCTTTTCATGAAGCATATTATTTAGTAATTTTTCCCAAGTGGGCATGGGGTAGTAACAATCTTAAACTTTGTATTTAGAGAGGATAATTATTTTTGATTCGTTGGCAATGTTTTGGCTGAGCATAGAATAATTTTGTCTATTTCTATATATTCTTAAAAAAATTTAAAGCTTTCTAGATCTTTGCCATTCTGGTCTTTCATGTTTATAATGCCACTGGTTTTCTTTCTTTCTTTCTTTGTCATTATAATATTTATTTTTAAAATTTTATTGAGGAGTTGTGTTATTTTATAATCACGATTGCATAAACAGTAACAATATGATATGGCACTGATCCTAATCCAGAGTCACCCCCACATCACCCATACACAAGGCTCTTTATTGTCCATTTTCCAGAATTAATTGATTGTATAAGTATTATTTGAATTTTGGGGGGGAGTAAAGAGAATGCTGCATTATTGATTCTCCCCCTACATCCCTGGGGTCAGTGGTAATTGTGCCCTTTTCATTGTGACTTGATTGATTTGCTTCATTACCCTTCCTCTTTTTGTGGCTAGGGATTGGTCAATTTTATTTAGTATTTTGAAGAACCAGCTTTTTGTTTCATTAATTCTTTTTATTGTTTTTTAATTTTGTTTTACATTTGATTGATTTCTACTCCAATCTTGATTATTCCCTGCCTTCTGGTGGTTTGGGGATTAGATTGTTCTTTCTTTTGTAGGGATTTGAGGTGGAGCATAAGCTTATTGATTTGGACTCTCTCTTAATTTCTAGTTTTTTTTTTAAAGAGAGAGGGACAGTGAGAGAGAGAGAGAGAGAGAGAGAAAATCATTTTTATTTAGCTTTTCATTTGACTTTTGTTGCTCCAATACTTTACTGTGTGCATGGTGCTGGGGTTCGAACTTGGATCCTTGTGTATGCCAGGCAAGCACTATAACTGCTAAGCCATTGCTTCAGCCCTCTCTTGATTTCTAATGTAGGCATTCAGTGCTAAAAATTGTCCACTTAAGAACAATTTCATGCTGTCCTAGAGGTTTCAATATGTTGTCTTCATTCTCATTTGTTCTAAGAAATTTCTTGATTTCTACTCTCATATCTTCTTGGATCCATTCTTCATTTAATAGGGTATAATTAAATCTCCATGTATATATGTATTGTATTATTGTATTTTGCTGTTAATTGCTAGGATCATGGCATTATGGTCTGATAGGATACATGGGTTAATATCTCCTTTTTTATATTTGCAGAGATTTAAATGTGGGGTGGACTAGTCTATAGATGTCTATTAAATCCATTTGATTTATGGAGTTGATTTGACTAGAAATTGCTAGGATCATGGCATCGTGGTCTGACAGGATAAATGGGTTAATATCTACTTTTTTATATTTGTAGAGATTTAGATTGGGGGTGGATGTCTATTAAGTCTATTTGATTTATGGAGTTGATTTGACTAGAGTTCTCTTTATTGTTGTTTTGCTTTGATGATCTGTCTACTGGTGATAGAGAAGTATAAAAGTCTCCCAATATTATCATGTTGGGATCCATAAGTCATTTTATATCATGGAGTAATTTTTCCATGTAGTTAGGAGAGTTTTTGTTTGGAGAATATATTCACTATGGTTATGTCTTCCTGTTGTACTGTTCCTTTAATTATGATGTAGTGATCATCTTTATCTCTTCTGATTAGTTTGTTTTTGAAATCTACTTTGTGAGATATAAGGATTGCAACACCAGCTTGTTTTCTTGTGCTGTGAGCCTTATAATTTTTTTCCTTCCTTTCATCCTGAATCTGTGGATGTCTTTGGCTGTAAGATGAGTCTCCTGTAAGCAGTATATTGTTGAATTTTCTTCTTTGATCCAATCTGCTAATATTTGGCTTTTGATTGGTGTGTTGAGACCATTCACATTCAGTATTAGGATAGCTTGGGGTAGTGGTTCATAGTAATCATGTTTTATTAGTGAGTTCTTTGCTGTCTTGTTTTTCTTTAAGATAGTGTGTACTTTTATGAAATATCCTCTGTGGGTTTTGAGGAGTGTTTTCTTGTTCTTCTATTTGGAGTTTATCTTTGAAATTTCTTTGTAATGCTGGCTTTCTGTTCATGATTGTTGGAAGTTTGATCTTATCGTGAAATGTTAGTATTTCTCCTTTGAATTTGAAGCTGAGTATAGTATTCTCAGGTGCTGGTTGTAGACATTCAGATATTGAAATATCTCCTTCCAGGATCTTCTTGCTTCTAGAATCTGAGTTGAAAAGTCAGAGGTGATCTTTATTGATTTGCCTCTAAATGTGATTTGGTGTTTCTCTCTTGCAGCTTTTAATATTCTTTCCTTGATTTACCTGTTGTACATTTTCAATATGATATGTCTAATTGAGCTTCTCTTTTGATTAAGCCTATTGGGTATCCTAATGAGCATCCTAGATGGGAATATCTGACTTTATTTTAATATGGAAAATTTTTTCTTTAATTATTTTGTTGAGAATGTTCTTTATGACATTTGTTTGTTTTTCAATTTCTTCTTGTACCCCAATTACTCTTATATTGCTTCTTCTAATTTTGTCCCAGATATTTAGAAAATTCTGCTCATGCTTTGTGAGTTTAATTTCTTTTTTGTTTTCAGTGCACTCAAATTTCCTAAGCCTATCCTTGTTGTTGGAAGTTCTTTCTTCAAGAGCTGAAGTTTTCTATAGAAGTTAGTTTATTATTAAATTCTTCCATGGTTCCTCTCATGTCATTGACTACAGATTTTAGTTCCATAACTTCCTTTTTTAGTATGTCCATTTCTTTGGTAATTTTCTCATTTCTTGAGTTTTCTCACTTGGTCCCTTTATTAAATCTTCTTTTAGTTTATTGTTCTTTTTAGTAATCAAATCCTTGATAATTTTTTCTAGGTTTTCATTCGGCTCCCTGCCCATGGGTTCTTTGGTTGGGGAGTTGTTAGTTTGAGGTGAACATTTTCTAGTTTGATTCTTCATTTTTGAAGAGCTTCTTCTGGGTCTTTCAATTGAAGTTCCCTGTGCTGAAGCAAGGCAAGTCTTCAGGTGCTTCTCCTTACAGGTCAAAGGGCCAGGTCAGACATCAACCCTCTGATGACCACTTTCTTCCAGAAACCTGCTTCTGGCCTGGAGGTTTTTTTTTTTTTTTTTTTTTTCATGCACCTTTGGACCAAGGTTCCAGTTCATGGATCTGTAACCTGTTGGGGTGTGGAGCCACCTGCTGGATTGTTGAAACTCAGCAGTAGTGGTGCTTCAGTCTGTCCTGGGGTCTTGGAGGCACAGAATGGGCTGGAACAGGCCAGCCTGCATGCCACAATAGGACCTGAAATCATTGGTAGTGGGGTTGGGGCCAATATATCTAGATCTGTAAGGTATGCACTAGGCAAGGGTCCTTGAGGTGCCTTGAGCACTTGCCAACTTGGTACTTGGAGTCCTGGGCCCAAATTGTGGGAGAGGGACACAATTCTGGATGGAGGTCCTTCTCTAGGGTGTCCTGGGATTGCACTGTGGATGAGTGGGGCAGCTCTGGGAATGGGTCCTCCTTTCAGGTGTACTGGGTGCCTCAGGTGGGGGTTTTGCTCAGAGCTGACTTGGGCACCTGATGGCCAGGACCACAGTCCTGAGCTCAGAGGGTGGGTGGGTGGGGTAGTAGGTGTGGGGGTCCTCTTTGGGTTGACTGGAGTCCTAGTTTTATTTCTTATTCATTAATTTGCTATTTTATTTTGTCAATTCTACTATTTAGCTTATCTATTTTTCTTTTATAAATATCAATGAGTATTTCTTTCTAATGTTTCTTATTGGGACTTTAAAATATTTGACTCTTTTTGACTGTACTTACTTAGTAATTATCTGTTCACATCTTACAATGCCCTGTTTTATTTTATGGATGTTACTTATTTGTTTATTTATGATTTTCAAAAATATGTGCTTAACAATTCTTTGAAAATATTTAACCTATATTTTCTTAAATGGAAATCTTTTTTTTTTTTAAGAGAGAGGGACAGTAAGCGAGAAAGAGAGAAAGAGAGCAAGAGAGAATCAATTTTATTCAGTTATTCATGTGGCTTTTGTTGCTCTGACACTTCATCATGTGAATGGTGCTGGGGTTCGAACCTATGTCCTCTTGCTTGCCAGTCAAGCACCATAATTGCTGAGCCACTGCTTCAGCCTCAGAAAACTTTCTTATTAGTAAATTTTAAGTGGCAATTTTCATGATGCAGATATGTTTCACAAACTTTTTTATTGTTTTGTAAGCTTGACTTCCAAATATTTCTTCTTTGAACATCTTCAATGGGAACTGTTTCTGTATGATGCAGTGTTAAGGTTTGATTTCTTTTCTTCCCTTTTTCTTTTCCTCTATTAAATTCTCACTTGTCTTTTCATTCTTTTCTCCCTTCCCTTCATCCCTATTATTTATATTCTCAATCTCTTTTAAAGGGGCATAATGTTCTTATTGGAAGTTTTCTTTTATCCTTCTCAAGCCCAAATAGATGTTTAAAAATATTTAAAGATATTTTCATTATTTACCATTTTTGTGATTATATAGAAAGAGGAAGCTCTCAAAATCATCTTGACCCTGACACCAAACCACTTTACATTTATGTTAAAATTAAATAAATTGATACAAATGATAAGAAAAAAAGATGTAGATATTTGGAGAATCTTATTCTGTTTGAAGTTCTTCAACCCGAGGTTGCCGTTTATATCTCCTGGATTTTAGGGTGTATCAGAAAACTAATGGCTTTATATTTTAGCCTGAAAGATGTGTATAAAGCAATTGGCAGCATAAATGATTAACTTCTACGGAGAGTAGTATGAGAAGAATATGTCAATGTTTTCCTATTTTCTCCTTGGCCAGGTACAAGCTGCTAGCTTTTGCCTTTTTAAAACTCTTTAAAGGGAAAAAAAAGTATTTTGTGTAGGATTTGGGGGATGACCACATAAGTTTTGATTCCAAGCAGGTGAAAAATATTTATGTATCATGAGAGGAGGGAGCAGAGGAAATCATTTTTTTTCCCTGCCAAAAACAGATGTGACAATATTATGTGCAAAAATAGAGTAAAAGTTCTCAATGTTTTAACAATTTGAAAGGTTTCCAGAAGGTGTTATTGTAAGCTTTTAAATATGACTTGGATTACTAATTGAACTTCAGCAAAACTTTGCAAAAAATATTAATGTTATTGTAAGACAAAGAAGATGGAACACATGACAAAACTGGAAAATATTTTTGAGACTGTATGAGGTCTGTGTTGTCTAATAAATCATACAATGCTTTATAAAATAACTATGTAAAGAAATAGGAAAAACATTTGTCTAAATAAAAAAATTATTTTTTTTCTACGTGCCAAAGAAAATTTCAGCTTTTACTTCATACCATAAACAAAGGTGAGCATAAATGGATGACAGACACAAATGTACAACCAATAATAACATAATTTTCTGAAGAAAACAAAGTAATACCTTTGAGACCTTTGGCTAGAAAAAAATTCTTTTAACACAACATCCAAAGCATAACACATAAAGCAACAAATCGATAAACTGGACTTCATCAATATGAAACACTTTTGAGCCTCACAAGTAGACAATGAGGCTACAGGCCATAGTCTTGGAGTCAAAAAAATGAATAAATAAAACATTTTTTATTGTATGTTACTGGATCCACTTTGAAAATATTAGTGATGCATACTTACTAAAATAAATGGCCCAGTTTAGCTTGTCTACTTTAAATCTGAAACATCATTTACAATTAGGTTTGAAGTATAACTCTTCTATGTAAGTTACAAAGTGTACCCATCCTTACACTATTCTAGGGAATGGAGGTCATAACAGTGTTTAAAAAATATCTCAACAACAATTGCTGTTTGAGAAGTCACAACTTTAATATATATTATTTCTGTGGCTTCAAACTCTGTGTCTTGGTTGGACATCTTGTCTTTTTTAGCATATTTTGACATTGTCAGTGGAAAATCATGTAAGCCAGAGATTTAACTTATATTGAAGACTTCCAGATTTCCCTCAATAAACAATGTCTGTCAGTAGTTTCAAATTTCAGTCTCTTTGCAAAGATACATGAATCTGAGCATGCTTCTACAGTGTCGTTCCTAACTTTGGTGTGTTACATTATACTGCCAAATAGACCACTGGCAAGAGCTAAAAATTTGAGCAAAAGAAAAAAAAATTCTTGTACTGGTCATTTTTTTTGAGGGGTGTGGACTCTAGTTCCTTCTTTTTAAAAAGTCCTTTACAGATACCTCTTTTTCTGGTTTCAACATAACATTCACACACACACACACACACACACACACACACACACAAATAATCTAATTTCTTAACCTATTATCAGAAATATAATAACTACATTCATGACCAGGCATATTTACTACCTATAAACTAATCTTCCTGAATGCAAAATATAATTAAAAGCTGATGGGTGAGCATAACATCATGCAGGGATAACGATCTGGATATATTTAAGAACTAGTGCTGTTCTGATGGAATCAATTCTAATACAAGGTTAAACCTGACAAAGCAACAAAATATTCATGTTCATGCCTCAGGGCACCATCTTCCCTTAATATAGACTCTGAAGACACATTATTTGTTTATTTATCTGTTTATTTTGTTTTTTAAGTGATCCCTAGAATCTTTTTCTCCTGTGATAGGGATCTAACCTAGGACCTTATGAATGTTAGACCAGTGCTCTGACACTGAAGGACATCTTCAACCCTAGATCCCTAGATTTCTTAAAGCTGTTTATAGGCAACAGATTATATATTATAGCTTTGCTCCTTTGTGTAGTATGATTTTCACACCAAATTAAAATCATACACTTAACTTATTACTAAAGTAAGTATGTCTTATTTCATACACTGTATTTAGGTAAAAGAAAAATACTCTCAGAAAGTATGTGACATTGCACGATTTTTTTATCAAATACAGTATGTTCTTAAGTTCAGCTTACAAAAGGATCACAAGAAAGTCAATGTCCAATTAGTTTAGAACAAGGTTAGAGCAACCTCAACTAGAACAATGTAAATTCCACATTCATAACCCAACTCTTTGAGTTTATTACATAAACTATAGATATTATAATGGTTATTTAAGGGATTTTTTCCCTAAATTAAGTTAAAGTTGGTTATAAGTTCCCACACAACAGTGTCGGTAGAACATCCTATATTAGTTTGTATTTGCTCACTCTATAATTCTATTGGCTTGTAAAAGAGCTTATGTGCCCCTAAAAGTCAATACCAACATTAATTATTTTACCATTCTGTCACAGTGAACATCAGAATTTTGTAATTTATGTGACATTTGTATGTTCAGATTTGGCCACAGATCTTTAGCCAATTTTGGTGTACAGTTACATCAATCTGAACATGCCCAGTCTTGTATGAATTCAGAAGCAAAGTAGAATTAAACCTTTTTAACACTTGGATGGAAGTCATAGAGCAGATTCAGGGTCTTGAAACGTATAACAAGGTTTAGCATATCAAAAATAAAAAAATCATAGCGTTTATAGAAAATGTCTCCATTTCCCAAGTCTTTAGGAATCCCAGTCTCTCTCTATCTAGGTCATGAGGTCCTGTTATTCCTGTTTAGATACCTAAGCACTAGGCACCTACCAATCTCTTTTCTTGGAAAGTCTAACTTAATTTCTTTATGTTCCTAATCTTATGATCAAATAACTCTTTGAGATTTTTTTTTCTTCCATTGTATCTATGAATCTTCAGGTTAACTAAAAAATTCCCTCAAAGGGATGGAAAATATGTAGGTGAGGTCTTGAATATAAGATTTGACCATGCTTCTAATAGGAAAGTAAGAGAAAATTTGTTATTCTTTCCTCTCTGACACTAGCAAGATCAAGGAAGAAATTAGTATCTCATATCAAGAAATTAGTATCTCATATCCTGTCACAGAATTGTTGGCTCAAATAAAGATGCTAAAAAGTCATAATTTTTGAGTTCTTACTCTGGATTGGACTGTTTTTAGTGCTTTGTATCTAGTAACTTTACATATATTTATATTATATGTGTTAACTCATTTAATTTTCACAGGATTCTATGAGATAAATGACTTTCTATTAGTATTTTATGAATAAGAAAATTGAAGCAACATGTTAACCCTCTTATCCAGGTCCCATGCTGATGGATGGCAGAGCGAGGATTTTAAATCTGGCAGTCTGTTCCAATACTAAGGATCTTGTCATATTAGCTTGTCTCCTGAAAGATCTCCAGTGAGACATGATTGCAGTTTAGAAGATTATATTCTCTTCTATTTACCAATAGAATTACCTTTTAAAAATTTTTGAATTTGACCTTTCAAAAGATGAATATTTATTAAATGCCTTCTGTGATCCTAGTACTAACTATGCAATATCATTCACTTTCACCCTTAGCCCTGTCTTGTAAATGACATTACTTCTGATTTACAGATCAGAAGCCAAAAATAAAGCCTTGTCTACCACCAACTCTTAAACCCTCAAGAAAAGAGTTCTCTCCTTTAATTATATAAAGAGCACTCTGTTCTCTCAGCTACAGCACTAGTTGTAATAACATTTAGCTGTTATGCACTCTCATGATTTTAATATATTTTACTCTATGAATTCAGAGTATGCTGTATACTTATCTACAAAGCAAGATTTTGAAAATTATTTTAAAAATGATTGAAATTTTTAAATACCACAAGTTGCTTTCTTTCTTTTTTTTTTTGCAGTCCTGGGTATTGAACTCAGGACACTGTGCATGCTAGACAAGCACTCTGTTCCTGAGCTACGCTCCAGGACTAAACAGCACACTTTTTTTTTTCTTCAAAAAGCAATTATTTTTAGCTTTGATAGCTAAGGTATTAAATAGAAGGGAAGGGGAAATTCTTAAATTTCCTACAGTATTTTTTAGTATATTTGATTAAAACAAGTTTATATCATGTTGTTTGATCCATTAAAAATTCATGGTTTTAGTAATAAAAAGATATTTCCAGATCTTCTTTCCTTTTGTTCGTTGCTTATTTTTTTTCTTTTCTATCTAGTTTTACTCTCTCTTTCTTTTTTTAAACTAGAAATTGAGCCAAGGGTCTTGCCCATTCTAGGCAGTGCTCTATCTCTGAGCTACTAGGGTAGTCAGGTTCCATATTTCTACCATGGTAGTCGTGACTGGTACTGTTTCCCAGACTGTCCTGGATTCTGTTCACACAGCCTGTGGGGAAACTTAAGTTGATGTTTATTGTCTTAAAGGTGAATATAAGATCTTTAGGCTTAATTTCTCTTCAGGATGAATATTATCATGAATTTTCATCCAGTTTTCCACTTAATCATATATAGCTCATATAAAGAACAGAAGCAAGATATGAAAAATAGATACTACATGTCATTTGGTGGCCTCGGTGATTCCTGTTTCCTCTTAGGTCTGTGAATCTTCTTACAATCACCTTTGCTGAAATTTTCTCTATCCCAAATTTGTGTTAAATTTCCCAGGCTTTTTGTTAGTACTCTTTTCATTCTGTTTTTCTTCTGGATACTCTCATTTATTGACATGAGTTCAATTTCTGTCTATATAATAGTGGCTTCTAAGTGCCTATCTTTAGCTTCTACCTCATCTCTGAATACAAAATCTTATTTCTCTACCTACATGACATCTGTATTTGGATCACCTTCAAATGCCTCAAACTCAGCATCCTTGGACCTGAACTAATGACCTGTTTAAAGCATTTTCTTACTCAGCATATTAAAACACCATCCATCCAATTACTCGTGCCAAATGCCTTAAATCTGTTCTAGCACCTTTCTTACCACACACATCCATAAAATCATCATATGTAGTGAATTCCCACTTAAAATAAAAAATTGAAGTTCTATTTTCTATCTATCCTCACTGGCACTTTCTAGTTTGAGCCAATGTCACCTTTCTCTGGCACTCTGAGTGCTATCCCCTAAGTGCTTCCCACAAGACCACACTTCTATCTTTTTCCAATTCATTATTCATGCAGTCAGAATGATCTTCAAAAAATTGTTACTCTTTCATTAGAACTCTACAATATTTTCCTGTTGCTTTTACAAGAATGTCCAAAATCATTACATTGGTCCACAAGACCATGCATAATATGATCTCTACTCGCATCCTCAACAAAAATGTCATTTTCCTTTCATTTCTTATGCTTCAGACATTGTGTCTTTCCTCTCTTAGTTCCTTAAATGCACAAAACGCTTTCCATATGGGGAGAAGAAGATACCAAAGAGCCATGATTTTTAAGAAATTGGTGATCATTTTTGCACACATTTTTTTAATAAAAAGAAAATACCATGCCTTTAATTTGTATATTTACTTGAGTTATTTACAGAGATGACAAATTGGGTTGTGACTAAATTTAATAAAGTGTGACCTTTACTCTTTTTTCTCATAATGAGTATATTTATAAATTCCATTAATGTATATAATTGTGTGAGTATTATCCATAGCTGCATTACCTTATGGAAATTACTCCTTCTACTCTTTGATTTGTGATCACTAGTTGGAGTTTTCATTTCCTAGAACTCCTTGTCAGCACAGTCTGTCTTCAAACTTTCTTCAGTGTGACTTCTATCTTTTCTTCCTCCTCAAGCTGTACTTTGAAGTGTTAAGAATATTCTGGATGAATATTACCTTGCACTTTATGAGTTTAGGGTACAATAATTACCTAGAGGCTAAAGTTGAGGTACAGGGAAGAAAACAGGTGACAAAAATAGAGATGATTTCCCCTTTCCAAACTAAAACTTTTTTTTCAAGATCAATTGGAAATTGATTGGAGTGTCTTCTTATGTATTACTCCTGGCTTTTTGTGAGAGATATTGCCTGAAGTTAAGACAGATACACTTAGGCTGTTCCCCATCTTATAAGTGGAGGACAGTGAATTTAAAATTCACAAGAAGATTGTCTACCTTCCCCTGTCTCTGCCCTATTACAAAATTTTGTTTCTATGAGATATTCATCAACTTGAAAAAAATTGAGGATGCATAATATAGCAGCTAAGATACTAAGGAGTTCAGTTTCCTCATTTGTAATTTAGGAATATTGGCAATGTGTGGTACTCACATAGCAAAAAAATAGAGTAAATGTGCTGTCTAACAAAAAAGAAGTTAAAAACAAATAGAGTCTGGTTATATCACTCAGGAGAATCCATTGCATTAGGAATCTATTGATTGCATAAAATGATTCTTGAAAGTCTTGCTACACAGAAAAGATTGGAGAAAGAAAGGAGGAGAAGGGAGCTTATGTGCTCCTTCCTCCTCCCCTCCCAACATCACCACCTAGATAAGCCTTTATAGAAGCTCTTTGTTCAAGCATTGGAGAGTGGTGCATTTTGTTTTAGAGGGGACCTAACTTCCTTTACCAACTCAATAACAGTTGATTCCTGCCCCCAAGTTGTCACGTGGAGAGTTCATGTTCTGCCTGGGCCATGTGAAGTATCCATTGTGCATCCCTCAGCCACCTAAAATCCTTCTTAGAAATCTCTCCCCAAGTCACACTTGTCAAAGCGGTGTCTCTTTCTTGCTTTTTTCTTTTTTTCTCTTTTCTTTTTAAAGAGAGAGGACAGTGAGAGAGAGAGAGAGAGAGCAAGAAACAATTTTATTTAGTTTTACATGTGGCCTTCGTTACTTCGAGACTTTGCAGTGTATATGGTGCTGGGGTGTGAACCCGCATACTTGGGCATGCAAGGCAAGCACTGTAACCACTGAACCACCGCTCCAGCCCCATCAGTGTCTCTTTAATAACTTTAAAAAAACATTTTGCCTCTTGCCTCCCTATCTCTCAGTTCCTTCCTATTTCTGTCTGTCCCTCTCATTTTCCCTTTCCTTTCTGCTACAGAATGAATGTTTATGTGGCTAAGATTCATATGTTATAGTTCTAACCCTATTTAGATGATTTTAAGAGGTGAGCCTGTGGAAGGTGATTGGGGAATGAAGATGGAGCCCCCATGAAGGGATCATTGTCCTTATTAAAATACACTCACACACACACACACACACACACACACACACACGAGAGCTTGCTTCTTGTCACTTTGCTCTTCTCCATGTGATGATACAATATAACGATGGCCATTTGCAAACCAGGAACAGACCTTTACTAGAACCCAACCATGCTGGTACCCTGATCCCAAACTTCCCACCTTCAAAACTATGGGAAATAAACTTTGTTGTTGATAAGCCATCTTTCTGTGGCACTTTGTTATAGCAGTCTGTTTCATTATCATATTTGCTCTTAAAGGTCCTTATCAATCATGTAATCACCTATGCTAAAATTCCTAAAACTTTTCCCTTTCCATGTAAATGCATTCTTTACTCCTACTATTGCTCCTGACATTTTATTTCAGCAGAAAACTTTGTATCATGTATTCTATGTGACTTACTCTGTACTTTTAATGGTATAATTTTCCCCACTTGACTTTCGAATGTTTCCTTAGTATTTATTTCCTTTACTAAGCATTTCTAGTGAATTTTACCTGAATTACGCATTGCCAGTGAATTTTATCTGAATTACCTTTCTTTCTCCAATCTTTTCTGTATAGCAGGACTTTCAAGAATCTTTTTATGCAATCAATAGATTCCTAATGCAATGGATTCTCCTGAGTGATATAACCAGACTCTATTTGTTTTTAACTTTTTTTTTTGGTTAGACTTCCGTGTTTTAGAGCAGTTTTGGATTTATCACAAAATTGAGAGGATGGTATAGATATCTCCTATATGTCTTTTGTTCCTGCCAATGGCCTCCCCTGTTAGCAATATCTCCACCAGAGTAGGAAATTTATTATATGAGCCCACAATGACACGTCATTATCACTCAAAGTTCATATTTGCATTCTACAGTTACATTCTAAATTGGTATGGTACATTCAATGGGTTCAGACAAATGTAAACCAGACTCTATTTTTAAAAACATAAAGACATTTATTGTTAAGTATAACTTCACTAAATATTTCTGTTAATGTGTTTTTATTATGAATATTAGAAACTCCTGCCTAATTTTTCTATTGTATGGGCCTCAATTTTCATATCATGTACCTGGTTAATTTGGTTGTACTCATAATTTTCATGCTTTAATTCCATTGTTGAGATATTTTTTTGAAGACATAGACTTTGGGGTGTTTATTTTTTTTCTTTTATTGTTATTGCTCAGCAACTATTAAGACACTGGCAATCCACACTATACACCCCAAGACAGCTAGCTGTCTGCTACACATAATTTTACAATTCCAGCACCATTATTAGCATAAACTTACTATTCCAGGAGACTTCCAAAAAGACTTATCAATTACTCAGTTGGACACACCGTACAGGTAAACCCTAAATTCTCCAAAACCTTCATTTCAAGATCCCTACCCAGCAATTCTAAACTGTGGTATTATGGCCCTACATGATCCTAGTCAATTCCCCTACATTGAAAAATCTAGCTTAAACCAAACTTCAAGTGTGCAGTAAATTCTGACCTTGCTTTTTTTCTGAGTCATTAAGAAATTTTTGTGAGGCAAATACCTTAACCATGGTGATATTAACACTCAGAATTGTCTTATCAAAATAGACTGTGGGTGGTTTTGGGAAGCCAGAATTCTATAGCACTTCATATATGATCTGTGGATGCTATTTCAGTTTAGGTTAAAAACAAAATAAAATAAAAAATCAATACTATTCAGTATTTGCTAAAATATACGTCTGTAAGTTAGAAATTGTAAAATATCAATGTATTTGGACTCTAAAAGTTGTGAATTGGAGCATAGATGTCATGGTTTAAGCTGACCCAAACCTATTTAATGTTAGTGTTTAAATGCTAAATAACAGGGAGTGTTAAGTGACAGAGCAGCTTGTATTTCACTTTATGATTGGAGTGCACTTTGGTACTTGTTTTATGAAAGCCTTTATAAGTTACAGGCAGAGGTTAACACTAATCATATTTTTTTCCTCTTCTGGTTTTAATAAATGCCTTTAGGGCATTTCATTCTGTTAAATCAAGCTGCAGACAAAAATGTAATTCACTGCTAACCTCTGAAGTATGTGAAAAACTTAGTTCATAAAATATGCATGAAGAACACAGTGTTGTAATGATAATGATACACTCTGGGTTATGCTGCCAAAGGAATTGGTGAGCTAGGGTTGATAGGCCTGCCTGCCTTCTTTCCTCCCTTCCTCCCTTCCTTCCCTTCTTTCCTTCTTTTCTTCCAGTACTGAGGACTGAATACAGGGCTGGTTTACCACTGAGCTACATCCCCAGTACTTTTTACTTTGTTATTTTGAGATACGATCTTGCTAAGATGCTGAGGCTAGCCTATAACTTGCAATCCTCCTGCCTCTGCCTCCCAAATTGCTCGGATTACAAGCATGTGCCACTATCCCTGACTCTTTTTTCTTTTCTTCTTTTTTAAAATCTTGATTTATTTTAATTGAAATTGCTCTTACTTCATTTTGTATTAGTAACTCTGATGAATTGTCTATTAGTATGCACTGATATATGTTAGTTTTTTGGAACCAGTTGTTATAGTTTTAGATAGACTATTAGGGATGCATATAACATTCTTCCTAATAAATGAAATATTTAAAAAAGAAATTAAGTATATTAAGAGATCATATTTATGTGAATATGAGTGAAATTATGTCTTTGTTTTGATTTAATATCATCATGGTAAATGTAGACTCATTTGTATTAGCTTTTTTACACACATGGTCTGCTTATAGCAATCAGTGCCTTTTAAGCTATTTAGTGCTATACATTGTCTAAAATATATCCTTCCTTTTTTAGTGAAAAAATATGAAACCTTAGATTTTGCTCTTCACTACTCACTTGTTATATTATCCCTATAGCAGACAGATACAGTATCTGATGATGTTTTTGGAATTGTAGATATGCTAATCCATTTTAAAACACAGTAAAACTTAATTGCTGTGGGTGTCACTAATTTAGAATATGTGAAAAATAAGATAGAAACATGAATATATCATATTTTGATAAATTCTTCATTCTTAATATGTACACCTAATTGAAGTTTGCATTTTTAAACGTAAGTAAATGAAAAATTGAATTTCCCCTGAGACTCTAAAGGCAAGATTAACATGGATCAGAGCAAAACATTCCTAACTATATGGCAAAGAATGAACCTTATTCAAAGACAACCCTGGCTTTTGCCCTCAGGTCCTAAGAGTGATCTCTGAATTCTTAGATTGAGGTACTAGCCAAACTCAGAAACTCAAATGTGGAATGTTTTCTCTCATGTGTGGAAGCTAGAGTAAAATAAAGGAAAGTGGGAAGGAAGGATAAGATTACATAAAAACCAATCAAATACTAACAAATAGGCAAGCTAAAGGAAATTTAGTAGAGGAAAGATAAATGGGGAGGGAAGGAAGGACAGGAGGGAAAAAAGAGAGAGAAGGTCGTGGAGGGGTGATCATGAACTGAAATTGATTTTCATGCATGCACAATTTTGTTGAGATGAATCCAACAACTGTGTATAAGCATAAAACTCTCATTAAAATAAATAAATAAAGAAAGGAAGGAAGGAAAAAGAGTGTCTTTGCCTGGAGTCCTTGGGCCACAGTAGGTAGTCTAATGATGTACCCTATGGTGAAATCTTTGTATTTCATGATGTTAACTTGACTGGGAGATTAAAGGTCAGCTAGGTCTGCTACTACTTGGGCAGTCAGCCTTGTCTGTGTGCTGAGGCCCCAATAAGAACTCTGGATTTGAGGCTTGGGAGAGCTTTCCTGCTTTGCAGTACAGCATGGATATTGTCCCACATCATTTCTGGGAGAAATTAGTACTGTCCACAAGTCCACTGTTGGAATATGGAATTTCCCAGACTGTGTCCCATTCTTCTCTTGGTTGATTTTAATATGTATTTTTTTCTCTGTAATAAAATGTAACCCTGAGTATAACAGCTTTCAGTCATTTCTGTGTCCTTTTAGTAAATTATGAAACTTGATGATGGTCTTGGAGACCCTCAAAACTTGCAAATTGTATCAGAATTGAAATTGGTCTTGGGACTTCTTCTTAACGTTGTATTAGCAATTTATTTGAACATATTTTCTGAGGATCTAAAAGTGGCAGCTTGTCCCCTTTCCAATAGTTAGTAAAACCTTTTTGTTTTGAAATTATAGTTTATAATCCCAATATTTGCCTAATTCAGAATGGGTCATAATTTTGTTCAAATTACTAAGGTTTTTTTGCGATATTATGGACTTTCTATATTATAAAAATTTAATGGCTTATGTAGTAGGAAAAGGAAAATGTTTTATGCTCCGGTACATACACAGTGTTTTGAGATGTTGGATGATAATGTTGCTTTAACCAAAAATTTCCCAAACTTTCTGTGATAGTTCACTCTAAAGACCTTCAAAGTTGTGTAGGACTTTCACCTTTTTACTTCAGACCAATGATGCTGTTCCTTCTTTTCTGGAAGCAGGTTAATAGTATTTTCAGCACATTCAAAAGAGAGACATCCACATATCATTCCAGTTTCTTATAAGCATGTGCCTATTCCCTGCTCTTGGTTACTGATCAAAGTGATTTTTAAACTGAGTCTTAAAGGAAAAGCATACGTTGATATTTGGGCTTGGTGTCTCCCATCATGGCTTTGCAATAACTGAAAATTTCCTAAACCTTCTTGCCAACACATTCCTCAAAAGCTGCCCATTTCTCTATGTGTCCTCCCTGATCTCACAACCTACATCTGTGTTCACATCCTTGATATTTCCTAATAATGTGTATCCATAAAATTTCAAGACAAACTCAAAGCTGTGTGCCACTGCAGTATTTTTATATATGAGAAGTATGCACATAAGAATCTTCAAGTCAGTAAGTTGATGAAGAATGTATTATTCCTGATATGTTTAGATGATTGAAGAATTTTTTTTTTAGCAAAAAGGACACACACACAGAGAGTGAGAGAGAGAGAGAATCATTTTTTATTGAGCTTTTTCACGCAGCTTTCATTGCTCCAACGCTTAGTTGCGTATGTGGGTGCTGGAGTTTGAACCTGTGTATTTGCACATGCTGGGCAAGCTCCGTAACCACCGAGCCACTGCTCCCACCCTGGAGAAGAAGTTTTAAAAAAAAACCCACTAGCTGTCCTTGAAGGCCATTTCTTTCAGAGATGGGGAAACCTAAGCAATGTTGATAAGGCATATTCTCAGTCATGGGACATCCTTGGTAAATGACAGTATTCTTATCCAGAATTACTGATTGAATCTAGGGGTGCTCTACCACTGAGCTACATACCCTACTGTATTTTTTAATTTGAGACAGCCTCTCACTAAGTTGCCCAAGCTGGCCTTGAACTTGTGATCCTCCTGTCGAAGCTTGGATTATAGACACGCACTGCTTTACCCAGCTATTTTGTTTCATTATTACTTTTAAAATATTTTTTAAAAAGAGAAGGACAGTGAGAGAGAGACAGAGAGAATCAATTTTTATTGAGTTCTTCACATGTCTTTTGTTGCTCTGACAGTTAGTTGTGTACATGGGTGCTGGGGTTTGAATCCGTGTACTTGTGCATGCCAGTCAAGAGCCGTAACAGCTGAGCCACCGCTCCAGCCCCCAGATATTTTTATTTTATTATTATTATTTGCTATGTATGGGGAATTATTACTAAGTATGAAGAATTTTGCCACCTTAATAACTTAGAGGGTTTTTTTTAAAATTCCCTTCCCCAAGTATAATCAGGTGATACAGAGGCTACATAAGGTCTGAGGAACTGGAATGTGCATATATCTGCATGCACAGAGTTAATGCAAAGTAGACTGAAAGATTACAAGTTAAGATTTGTTAAAGAGAGAAAAATGAGTTATATTAGGAAAACAAAACATTATCAGGGAAAATTAGCATGAGGTACATATTACTCTTTACTGGTAAATTGTATTTTGAATGAACAGTTATGATGTTTACTTACAAAAATTGAATGAAATTATAGTTTAGATTAGATCTCTAGCTTATTGTTCATTTGGATCATTATTTATCAACAGAGAAAGGCATTATATTCTTTTGCTGAAGAATCAATAAGGATTTTCAAAATTATATTGATCACTACAATTTGAGGCAATGCAAATGATGCAAAAGGGTGACTTCGAAATCAGATGTATAAATGCTGACATTTGCTTAATTTTTTTCAAATTTAGATTCAGTTACCTTTATAGGAAAGTCTGAATTTACTGAGCAAATTGAAAATAATCATAGGAACATTAAAAAGAATTATCTAAGCAAACAGGAGATTGCTCTTTTTCAATAGAAAAATGGAAAACATGAAAAATTATGAGCTAAAAAAGCTATTCTTTCTTTCTTGTGGCTTAGGTCAGGCTGACAATTTTTTTTCCCTTATAAATGGTCAATGCTCCCAATCTCAATTATCAGTATACTTTATCAGAAAATGAGTATAATTCAGATTGCTTGAGTTTTTTATTTCATTTTTGTGAAGGAAGAAGAAGATAAAAAGATAAAAGCAGCATGGTAATGCATCATGAGATGGTAAGTGTTAATGGAATAAGTGTCCCAACTAAAATGCAGTCTGGTATTATGGATTCTTTCAAAAACCTTAAATTAACTCCCCATGCGTGGGAATTAATAATAATTAAGTTCCTAATATTATCTTTTCTCAACTGGATAGCTATCCTGCTTTGTAATTCTGACATAACTATCTGCAGGTCCTGCAGACATAACAGGTTGAGGGCACAGTCCTCCACATGACTCCACTCTATTCTTACAGCAGCCACTGCCTCCAGGGATCTACAGCTCACCTGAGGTTCCCACTACCTCCTTGTGTTCAACAATTCACTGGATAACTTACAGAACTTAGAAAAATACTATACTTATAAATACAGTTTTTTGTTAAATAAGGGATATAAATCAGGACCAGACAAATGAAGAGAAAGAGTGATATCTTTGAGGATCTGAAATGTGAAAAATCAATGTGTATTCCAAACTTTCAAACATTCCCTTCCAGGAACCCAGGACAAAGACCACGTAAATATTGTGCAATGTTCCCTAATATTTTATTTTATTAATATACTTCTTTTAAGAAAAGAAATAGCATGCTATACTAAAATGAAAATTTATTTTCCTAGGTACACAGATAACGCATATGTATTCTACTTTTTTGTTAAAATTTTCTTCAAAGTACTGTAATCCATAAGAACAAAAAAAATTCAAAGCAGAACATCATATCTCAAATAGTTCTCTTTGAATTTCTCATCCAAACATTGATTTGTTTTGTTTTTTAAATAGTTTTATTTTTTGGTTATTTTGTATTCCATGGTATTCATTTTTGTTGAGGAAGCTGAGTTCAGTTCCTCAGCTGGTGCGCTATGGACAAGGATTAGATCTCACCTGCTCAGCTTCCTAGGAAGATGTCGTGAGGGCAGACAATGTGTAGGTATCAAGACAGAGGTGGCTCAGACACCTATTGGCTGGGACTGATCTTTTATTAAAGTTATTGTATAGATGTTTTTAGGATCTTAGACTGTGATTGATTCTTGGAGCACGGAAATAACTAGAGGGAGCTTCTTTTGTTTACAGGGTTTTTGGAAAATATTTTAAAGAGAAAATTACATTAATTACATTTGTGGCTTGTGGAAGGAAACAACTTTCACAAAGTAAATTTGGTATCGATGCCATTATTTGGGGCTTAAGAGTTAACGTTTCACATTAAATCTAAACTTTTAAGCCTGATTTGGAAGGCGTTTATCATGCTTTTTCCATCTTTATCTTGTGATTACAGTATCTGATAATAACTAATTGAAGTGAACACACACACACACACACACCATTATTTATTGAATATCCTCTATAAGCCCAAATTGTGCAGGTACTGTTGAGAGCAAAGAAGATAAAAAATATTCCCAAGAAAGAAGTTGGAGTATTGTTGGAGAGTGAAACTGATATGTGAGAAGGAATAACGAAGCAAAGAGAAAAAATAGGTTGTGATTGTATATGAGATTCATAGCCTCATAATTTCAAATAAAAAAGCACTAACATTTTGGTGTGTATTTTCCAGTTCATCCTATCAATATGATCAAAAGTAGAAAACTTGCCTTGGCAGTGGTCCAGAGAACAGATTGGAAGGAGAAAGAGTGAGATAAATGATAGGAGACTGTTTTAACCTTTGCATCAGCCCCATGTGAATACACATAAATGTATATCTGATCTTTTTTTCAGTAAGTTAGAATAGGGGTTGGGGATTTAGCTTAGTGGCAAAGTGCTTGCCTAGCATGTGCAAGGCCCTGAGTTCGGTCCTCAGCCCTGAAAAACAAAAAACAAAAACACAGTAAGTTAGAATAATATTAGCCTTGTATTTAAATTATAATAAATGTATGTGGCTAAGAAATGTATTGTTCTTAAGCATAGTATTTCTTAATGCAAATAATATATAATTAATATAATTAATAATAATTATAATATAATTAATGCAAATAATATATAAAAACTAAGTATTTATATAAAAACTAAGTATTTTGCCTTTTTAAAAAATATTATTTTGAATATTATTTTCAAGGATAGTAATCCATATCAGTGTTCTTATCTTTGGAGGGCTTGATGTCACCTATAGCTCTGATAGCAGCCCTGAGTAAAAGTATAAGCTTTCTAGTGGAATACTGAAATAAAGTCTTCAACTGAAGGGAGGAGGTAATTTGATTTTATTTAAACATGTTTTATTTTTTTATGATAAATGAGTAAGGTGAAGCAGAGTATTTTCTTTTATATCTGAGAATATGTATATAGAACATACATATATAGAATACATGTGATGTACTCATTTTTATTAATAAAATTAATAATAATGTCCTTGAAATACAATTTTCTTTCTGACTTTTTCCCCATCACCTTCTCAAATGGTTAAAAGAATGGTAGTTATTGTCTTATTATAGAAGAATAAATGTGTTGAATCACTCCAGGTACCCACATTATCCTAAAAGTCCTTTGTTGGTAGTTATTGTCTTATTATAGATGAATATGTTGTATCACTCCAGCTACCCACATTATCCCAAGAGTCCTTTGTTGAAATGGAAAACTAGATACACATTTTAAATGAAGAATTGCCTCCTTTAATCCTCATTTAAGAATGCTCTATCAAATTAGACTCTTTGGTTCTTTACTTTTATGCTTTCTTTTGTTATCAAACTCCTGCTTTGTGGGTGATGCAGTTTAATTCACTCTGAACAACATAAAAATGTAAAATTCTGATCCTTGTCCAAAATTATTTTATTCTCATCCCCTTGGGATGTTCTCTAACTGTATTCATGTATATATATCACTTTGTCCTTTTGAATTATAGCCCTTTTCCTACTAAAATATATTTTCCACTGATTTACATCCAGATTCCACTATTTTGCAGGTATCCCTATTTGGGATTATACTCTTTTTAACATTCCCCACTTTTTCAATTTCTCTTCTCTTTATTCTTTACCAAGGCTTCCAATTCACTTATATAATGATAATTTTCAAATTTATATCTCTAAGTCAAATTTTTCATTTGGATTCTAAAACTCCATAGTAAACTGTCTACTCAACATGTCCACTATCACCCCAAATTCAATGTGTCAAATACAGTATCTCAAACAGTCTTACAGGAGTGATCCCTGTCTCAGTTAACAGTACTACTATCATCAGCTGCTCCCTATCCTTGACCCATAATGAATCCACATCAAGCTATAGATATTTTAATCTAAAACCTTTCAGTTTTTCCATTGATCCTTCGTAGCAAGTACTATTCCAGTCCAAACTATAATTGATTGTCAAGTAAATATTGGATGTGTGGATTGTGCCTGATAGACATTCTCCCCTCTCTAATTTTTCTGTTCCCTGATACATTCTTCATTGTGGAGCTGGTGTAGTCATTTGTATCCTTACATGGCTTAAACACTTCCAATTCTTTCAATTGCTGTTGTTTTTGTTTGTTTGTTTGTTTGTTTGTTTGTTTTATAAGAGAGAGGGACAGTGAAAAAGAGAAAGACAGAATCAACTTTATTCAGTTTTCCATGTGACTCTTGCTGCTCAGACACTTTGTTGTGTATGTGGTGCTGGGGTTTGAACCTACACACTCACCCATGCCAGAGAAGCACCGTGACCTTGGAGCCACCACTCTAGCCCCTTCCAATAGCTCCTTAAAGACCAAAATCTATTCTAGAAGGTCTCTATGGTAATTCCTTACCTCCTTTGTCCTACCTAATGCCACGCTTGCCCTTGTGTCCTATTAATAGTGCCACACTACCTTTTCAGTTCCTAATTTAGCCCAGGTTTTCTTCATCTTCACGGCCTGTTCGTGATCTGCCAAGGCGATTCTCATTGACTCCTTCTTTCCCTTATTAAGGTCTGGCCATCCTTCAGATCATAGGAGAAAGTTCCCCAAAATGGGAAAACTAGACCATGCTCCTTTTACATGCCCACATAGCCCCTTACAATCTCCCTTCAGAACATTTACCTTGCTTGCCTTTGTAAATTATCTGTGTGGTGTATGTTTTATTTTCCCTGTGACATCAGTTACAAGATTCATGAACAAAAGGATTCGGATTGATTTATCACCTTTTCTATAATTATTTACAAGTATTTGTTAAATATAGGGAAAAAATACCTTTTTTCCTCCTAATTCAGAGTTCACCTTTCTTGTTCCAACATAGACTTTTCCCTCAAAAAGTTTCAGTGTATTATAGATTTGGAGGCTACTGCACCCTTTTTTTCCTGTTACCTATTTAATGAAATTTTCTTGCAGCATATTACGTCTGTAGACTTTACAGAAGTTTATGGAGGTATTTGTTTTCAACCGTAAATAATCATTACCATGTCTTTGATGTATCACAATACAAACCATTCAGCATTCCAGCCACCTACAAAGGATTTCCAAGTCACCAAAAACCAATGCATCCTCTTTACTGTGCTATTAATCAACTCAGAATTTTGTGGACCTTTAAAAGAAATTTTACACGATGGACATCATTGTTCTCTGTTTTTCTCTTGCTCTAGCAGAGGAAATGGAACCAAAAAGGTTGAGAAGCGTCATGAGTAAGTAGCCAATAAAAGATGGAGGCACATCTATGGCTATCTGCATGTGGGTACATGTATGAATATTCCAAAGAGAAGGGGTGAGAGCCATCCACTATTCTACAGGAGTTCTAGACAGAAAAAGCCTGAAGAGTAAATACTGGGGGTGAAGTGGTGGTTACAGAGCTTGCCTGGTACCCGTGAGGACACAGGTTCGAACCCCAGTACCATGTACACAATGGAGTGTCAGAGCAATGAAAGTCACATGAAAAACTAAAATAAATCGATTCTCTCTTTCTCTCTCTCATTGTCCCTATCTCTTAAAAAAAAAACAACAACAACAAGGGAGGGGTAAATAGCTGATTGTAGAGGGTGAAATAAGACTGGATAAAAGACATCCTGTTTCCAAGCAAACTTTAAAGATAGAATAGATTCTAAAATTTCACAATTAATTATTTAGTTAGTTAATTTAAACATTAAAAATACTTTGGGAAAGATAATGCATTACATCCATTCTCTTAATGTATATGTGTTTCTAAGTTTCTCGACTTTGAGGACAGATTTGATGAAGAAAATATGGGAGAGAGGAAGGAAGGGAGGAAGGGCTATAGGAAGGAAGGGGGAAAAGATGTGGGGGAATAGGAAAGAGAAGGGGAGGGGAGGGAATGGGAGAGGAGAAGGGAGGAAACAGAGCAGGAAAGAATGCTGAGGTGCCAAAGGCAAGTGGAGATTCCCAGCTGAGAAAACTTTCCTAAACTTGGCAAGCACAAGCGCTGCTAAAGTCAGTTTTCTTCCTTTCCACATGCAGGGTTTGTGGAGCACAAGAATAAGGTGCAAATGTTCATAGAAAAATAAGATAAGGATATTCTAATGTAGGGGCTTCTACTGACCTGTACTTTAGCACAGTTCAAAACCATATATGTACACTCATACATTTAAAGCAAAAGCAAATTGAAAAAAAAAAGATATCTGTAAACAAAAATGTCACGCACGTGCGCACACACACACGCGCGCACACACACATGCACACACACACACTAAAAAAAATAAAATAAAAAGGAAGGGAGCGGGGAGATGGAAGCACCTATGTTGGAGTCTGACCTTCATTCTATTTCATCAGCTACCCTAGAGTGACCTTGTGACAATTACTGGGGTCTCACCTTCACCTCCATTACATCAGCAGCCCTAGAGTGAACTTATGACTATTTGCATAAGCTCCTTCTGGAAGGGCTGCTAGGTTGTGCTTTGTTAAAGATTAGGGTGGGTTAAAATGCCTTAACGACAGGTTACTCCCTAGTTTTTGTCTGTACTCTAGTTTTTTTTGTCTGTACTCAAAATCTGCATAACTCCTGGTAACTCCCTTAGGATTATAAAAGGAAATGTAGAGTCGAAATAAAAGGAGACAGCTCCACCTGTATCTCCTGCCTGTGTTCTTTCTTATTCTCAGCTCCTCCTTCAGATCAGAACCTGGCTGGACGGGGCACACCTACTTTGGCATTACAATCAGTTTGTGAGTATTTAAGTAATTCTTTCTTTTAGATTAAGGTATTTCACCCTCCTCATTATTGGTTTTGGGGACTAGAGTACAGATTTAGGAGCAATTCTATCCAATTAGAAGGGAAAATTAAGATTTTCTCTGGCAATTGCTATGTTAAGTGTGTCAGGGAAATAGAGAAGGTGATGCTAAGCAGCATATTTGGTTGTTGATGACAGAATTCCTCTTTCTTTTCCAGTTTCCAAATCATTTTAAAAGAAGCTTAATCAGATGGAAAGATGTCCTAGGTAGTCCTGGCAAGGTCAGTGCCAGCTTTCATCAGCCCCTGCTAGGCCAGTTAAAACCACCTGGGGGCAGCTTCCTTGTCAACATTATATTCAATTGTCATATTCATGTTTTCAGTAATAGGAATTGCTGGTGTGTGGCAGTTTTTGAAACTCTTGGTATTGTGGGCTTATAAAACATTTCAATGGATAATAGTGCCAGACAGTGGTAATTAATCTTGGAGAAGTCTGTTTCTGAATTGGAGCATTTCTTAAAGGTATGACAATTTAGTGTCTACTCATTAAAAGTTGTGCTGGAGCTTCTACCTCTTGCCTATAGTTTTAAAAATAATTATCGTAGAAAGGACTGCACAAGTGGATTTTCAATGTTATGAAACATGTAGTCAGAGTTGCTCTATATAAACTTTTTCTCAGCTCAATGCATGGCAGTGAGGAGTGGCAAGGGACAGATAGGAAAACCAGGAAAAGCAGAGAACTCCAAAGGTTAAGTATCTTTAAGGTGACCCTGGAGATTATTGAATCTGGAGCAGATCTCTTGCTTCATTGAGAACATGATGTCCAGTGAGATTAGAGACTTTCCCAAAATCAGCTAATGATTTGCAGACAGGAATCCAAGGTCATATATTTTAATCCCGCTTAGCCCCAGGGCAAATTTATTATTTCAGTCCTGGTTTCTCCTTCAGAACTAATCTCTCAGAAGCAAGCAAGAGAATTCCAGCACATCCATGTATAAAATGGAACAGGAAAAGCACAGCAGAGCTGCTGTGTTTCTTTGAGCACTAGAAATAGAGTAAGACCAATATATAACTAAATGAAAAAAAAAATACTAAGGGCTTACTATGACCCACAAAAGAATGGGGCTCAGTTAACTAGGAGAGATATGTTGAAAAAATATAAAGCACTTCAAGAGGAACAATATTCTGCAGACTTTGCCTAATTGAAGAATATTAAAAGTAATGATGAATTAAAAGAGAAGTAACATGCTTTTTTTCAATACACAATCAGTTTGATGGGGTTTTTATGACATTCTAATCATTCTAATACTTTCAGTATTAGAGGGGAAACATAAGTGTAGCTATTTTAATATCATTTTCCTCTCTTTTTTTCTAGAAAATGTGGTTATGAACTCACAATGCCAGTGATATTGTGACCTATTCGGTGGAAACTACATACATAAGCTTTTCCCCAGAGCCTATTTCACTTCAACCTTGCACACACATTTAGCAAAATGTATTTATAGAATACACTGTATAGCTCTTTGGTTTATCAAACAAACATTTTCTATTCTGCAAATATGTTTAGAATATAAGCACAAAATTGATTGATTCAGTCACATATTTCTGCTTCTCTTACTTAGCCTGTGAAATTTGTGTTAGTGCAAAACTCTTCATGACTGAGACTTCAAACCTTTCAAGTTAAATAAATGTGGAAGGAAGCAAAATTTTACAGAACTCTGTAGCTGACAATCCTGTTGCAGCCAAATCAGTCCTGGGATTTGTGCCCTACATTTCTTTACAGCAGATCCAGGACACATAAGCAGTTCAATTGAGCAGTGAGAAGAGATGAAAATGCTGGTGGTGGGAGCTTGTTTTTACCAAATGCAGGTGATTTCAGTCTGCATTTTAGTTAGCATCAATGATTTAAACACCAGCAAAAAAAAAAAAAAAAGGGTATATAATGAGTGACTTTGATTCATACACTTATTGTGAATTAGGTATGATGCAATTCAGTTCTGGAGTAAAAAACAATTTGACAAAAGTTTCAAAATTGACTGGTTGGCACACATTTATATCTCTATATTTTATCTATATTATCTCATTATTAGAACCTTTTATTATTAAGCTTTTTATACAAGGTTTACACAGCTTTTATACAAGGTGATCCATAAAGAAAAACATCGACATTTGAAAATAATTTGAAATTATTTCTAACTTCAAAAGAGTATCTGTTGGAAAGCTCTTGTATTATTAGTTCATTGCTTTTCTGTACCTGATCTAAAGGTAAGTAAATAGCCCTAAGCATTTTTTAAAAGTATATGCAAATATTTTATTATTATACCACACATTTATTTATATATTTAGGTAGATTTTTAAATTGAAAAGTAAGATAAATGCACATGAATGATTTCAGCTCTGGTCAATGCAATTAATATCTGACAACTTAAGCAACCAGGGAGTCATTTTTTTCCTACAATGGTGTGTCTCATACTTCAGTGTCTTTATACATGCCTTGGGGATCTTATCAATATGCTGATTTGGATTCAGTGGGTCTTGAGTGAAATGATGTTTTTGCTGTTTATAGCAATATACTTGAGATCTTAGATAACAAGAGGTTAAAGTTCTGGCTTTGATTTACTGGCTTTACAATGGCAGGACCAAAGACTGTAATTCCTTTGCTCTTTCCCAACAGCTATACAGTGCTGGCTCCAGCTCCAGCCATCAGTCTGCATTTATACAAGGAAGAGACAGAGAAAGGTAATGCCATGCAATGTATCTATTTCTGAATGACTTAAAATGTTTTTACACATGAATTATATGCTCCCACCAGTTCCAAGGTAGTTAGGAAATTAGGAGACAAAATTTTCATACTTACTATATAAGTCACTTGAGATTCTTCACTTGGGACTGGGTGCACTGATGTCCAGAACAAAACCAGGGCTCTTTCAGCAGGGAGCGGAAAGTACTTTTTGGGCAGCAATTAACAGTGATCACCACAGCACAGGTAATGGAAAAAGCAAAGTGCAAACAATAGAAAAGATACATATAGAAAACCTTTTTCCTATTTTCAATGTTTATCATTTTATCCAGAAGAAATCACTTGCCATTTTTCCCATACATTTTGTATGTATTTATGTGTGTATGTATTTATGTACATGGTTTCCTTCAAAATGTTTTATATATTTCAAAAAATATTTAAAAATGAATCAAGGTATGGTTTCTTTCTGTAATAAACTTAGGTTTGCTTTTTAAAACAGGGTGTCTATTCATATTCTGGGGAATCCAACACAGTCTTCATCCAAAGATTTATTTCCTTCCCCTTCCTATGTTTTGACCTGTAGCTGATGACCCTCTGTCTTCCAGGAAGGAGGGTGGTTCAGTTTTGCTTTCTCCCAATTCAACTCCTCCCTAACTTGGTAGCTCTTATTTTGTTTCCTGACAAAATATTAAAAGATGAAGAAAAATGATGAGAGGGAGAAAGAGTAGGCAATTATTGACCCAGTGACTTTGAACTTTGAGTTTAACAGGTGTTAAGGAAGATTCCCAAGCATTTTAATGAGTTCCCAGTGTTGCACTGCTTTCCTGTAATTCTCTTGCCTGGCTAGAAGCTCCTCATTCTTGATAGTTACTTGTCATACTGTTTTCTGGAATCTGGTTTTTACTTCCAAATGTTTGCTGCTACAGAATCTCACCATTCCTCTTGGTTGCTCTGTTGGACAATACTTATGATCACACTATACTTGCCCTCCCCTGTGGCCAATTCTTATAGAAAATATCCAAATATCCTTTGCTCTTAGAAACATGGAGAGTTATGACAAAGTATATATTTACTTCTATTCATCAGCTATATGCAACTGAAATTTTCTCAGATAAATGTTGCTGATATTCCATAAATCCATCAAGAACTCTTGAAGTGTTCCCAGAAAGCTCTCTATCTCCAGGCTTAAAGTAAAGCAGAAACTCTAAATCTTTCAATTCAAAACAGGAAGTGGGAACTCCTGTGTGGGAAATACTTCCTCCCCCAGATTTGCAGCACATCCTTCCTCTTAAGTTTCTGTTAATTTTTTGTATCTTATCTGGCTCAGGGTGCAAGAATCATGAAACTATTTCTTGACTATTTCTATTATAAGTATTGTACATGGGCAACTATTAATTAGCTATTTTCTAATTTTCTACATTAGCTGTTATTACACTGATGTCTCAATTTCAGGATCCTTTTACATGACCAAAAGGAATTATCCTGTTCTGATGGTCTTCAGTGCTATGCATAGAGCCATGAAAACATGTCATTTTCTTTCAGTCTAATGGATTTCCTTTAATATTTGTTGCAATGATCTGTTGATGGTGAATTCTTTCAATATTTTCATGTCTGAAAATGTTATTATTTCTCCTTAGTTTTAGAAAAATAATTTGGGTATAGTGTTATAAGTTGATAATTCTTCCTTTTTCATGTAGCAATTTTATGAATCTTAAATTTTTGGAAAAAGACAAAAATATATAAGCAGACACTTAAAAATGTACAGTATATAGCATAACTATATTTTTGCCTTGAAAGTACACAAATTTTGGAATTTCTTTTTTTACCCTTTGGGCAAAATTCCATTCTTAATCATCAGTAATTCTTGGTGTTAAAGATAAATGCTCTCTTTATTTATTTATTTTTTTTTAAGAAAGAAAGACAGTGAGAGAGAGAGAGACAGAGAGAATCAATTTTTATTGAGTTTTTCACATGTTTGTTCCTCTGACACTTAATTGTGTATGTGGGTTCTGGGATTTGAACCCGTGTATTTGCACATGCCAGGCAAGCACCATAACTGCTGAGCCATGCTCCAGCCCCTAAGTGCTCTCTTTAAATTGGACAAACTATCCACATCTACTCTGAAGGTGCAATGGTATTGACCCCATTGATAGGTTCAACTCAACAAGTTCAAAGGCTACCTGACAATAGTTCCCTTTGATTTAAGGATTTTCTTCTTAAACTCTCTCTTTCTATGTTCAAATTGTTTCTCTCTGTACTAGACCATAAGACTGTGAATTAGCCTCCAAAAAGCATTGACTTTTTTCTCACAGCCCAACTACAGAACCTACCACTGATACTTAATAAATATTGATATCTAATTGTTCAATGAAATTAATGAATAAATTTCCCTCCATAGATAGGCTGATCAGGTTGATTTTGACATGGAACATGCAGTCCTAGAATTAATTTCTTTATGCTTTTGGTATGTTAAGAACCATATCCTTGGAAAAGGATGTTTTTTCTGTAGGTAAGTCTTTATTTCACTTTTTTCTGGATATTATATTTAGTTTATATCTATGTTAAATACAGTTTCTATTTTGACCTAAATATTAAATTCTTCAGAAACAGCTTTTAAAAACCTGAACTGACCACTTTCTTGGTAAACTAACTTGTTTTATTTTCCATATTTCGGTATTTTCCTAAATCTTTGACTTATAATATAGTTCTAAACTGTATTAATTAAGTTATAGAATATATCAAGAGGTCATTTACCTAAAGGGAAAATTAATTTTTTTCTTTCCTAATTCAATATTGATATAAATACTACACTGTTTTGGTATCTTTTTCCTGAGAAAAGAGAAAAAATGTCTATACTATTGTTGATCTACTTAGAATGTATTAGAAATGTTCCCTTTAAAATCAGCAATAGATTTTTGCTGAGTAAGGAAAGATTCATCCACTTCAAAGGATTCAAGCACAGGCTGCAGCAGGAGTAAAGTCTGGATCTATAACAGCATCTTGTGGGGCCCTAGAGTCAGAACAGATTTTATATCCATATCAATAAGAATTCTATTAAGGACTGGCAGTACTTGGAAATGTGTGTTAGTGACTAATAAGGTGAAAATACAGCTTTCTTTGTGACTGTCCCCATACAAAAGTAGCTTGGAGCAGAAAATGTAAAGGTTGGGAAGTTTATCCAATTTAGAGAAATCACATTGGCAGCAGGTAGTTGTGATTGCTTATGTTGATGAGAGAGGTGAATGTCATTAAAGTAAGTTTTAATTACCATGAAGCGTGAATGAATAAATCCCCAATCTAGGCTAGTATTTCTACAGTGGGACCGTTGTGAGAAACAGAATAATAAAGAGAACCAAGGGATTCAACAGCTATGTCCAAACAGTGGATGCTACAGATAGCTAGCTATGTGTGAGAACAACAAAAATTGGATCTTAAATTTTGTTTCTTTGTTTACTAAGAGCTCAGAATCCACTTTTTCAGTGAAAAGTATTTTGAGGGAAAGAAGCAAGAAAGCAGAAACCTAAAGGACAAGTTAGCCAAGCAAATATAGGAAGGGACTGGGTATGGAGAAGTAAGTGAAGAGGAACTAACACAGGCAAAGGCCAGGGCCCAGAGATAGTTAACAGGAGAACTAAAATTGTGGATCAAAACATGTGAAACTGACCTTTTTTCTTGGTCTAAAAGTTTAAATATTGCCTTGTATGAAGCTCAGACTAATAGATTACAACTGTGCACAGAAATAGTGTACACAAGTGGTAAGGGTTGAGGCAAAGAGATTAGAAAGCACTAAATACAGAGCCATGTAAACAAGGTGGAATAAATAAATGACAACTTTCTGCATAACTCAAATTCAAATGACAAGAAGGAATATTCTAATAATGTAGAAAATGAATATCCGATATGTTGTCACAGAGCATACTCTTTTTTCATTAATATTTAACTTATCTTTGCTTTTATTTAATTGTGTTTACTGTGCACAAAGTAATTTGCACTATGAGAAGATCAAGTCAGCATTTTATACAATGCTTCTGCATTGGACATCAGGCCAGACCTGTGTGTGTGTGTGTGTGTGTGTATGTGTGTGTTTGTGTGTGTGTTTGTGTTTTAAGACAGAAAGCACAAGTGGGCATGAGATATTTTTATTTTTGCTTTATACATTTTAAGCAGAGATTGTAACTTAGTTCTCTTAGCCTATAATCTGTCTAGATTTTCTTCCTAGACCATGGGTCATCAGGTTACAGACAGCCCTACTACTGACACTGTGCCATCATTACCCTACTTTCATAGCTCAGTAATGTTGCATCATCTATAAATTAAGACTATCTCTATCTATTTGTCTGTCTGCCTCTATCTATTCCTATCTCTCCCTATTCCCCTATATGTGTCTACCTATCATCTATCTACTTATCAACTATCTACCTAATATATCATTTCACCATGTTATTAAAGGAGTACTTGAGTAGATGTTGTATTATTGGATTAAAATCACTTTCTTTTCTCTTTTAGCCTTTATTTCTTTTAGCCCACAATAATTTCCAGAGAAGAGGCAAGATTTAAAAGATGAGAAAAATTGATCCTTAGTAAATGAAGGGCTCTCTAGATGGCTCAGAGAAAATCAGTACCACAATTAGATGAGAATCCTAGGAACTGAAATCTAACACTCAAAGATATGAAGAAGAGTTGAAAGGTTAATGTCAGCTCATTTTTCAATGACATGTTAAATAACATTATTAACTTTATGCTTAAAGTTAGCCAACAATGAGCTAGGAGAATAGATGCTTTTGAGTTTTGATTTTCACTATTTATTAGATTTTCTGGGTCTAATTGACATCTAACTTCCTTTTATTTATAAACTCTGAAAAATGTTGATATTTGGCAATTGTCTGACTACATCAGAGAGCATAAGAACCTTTAAAATGTGTACTTATTATTCTTTTCAAGTTTTTTTCTGATGGTTATGCATCACTTCAGTATGTAGCAGCATCTTGTGACACATGTCAACCCTATATGACAAGCAGCATGAAAAGTAGATTTGAAATCTGGAAGAAATAAATGCAGGAATCAATGACTTCTGGTGGTTGCAGTGAACTGTGTAGTCCTCCACGCTTGGCAATTTCATGTTTTATGCAGAAGAAAAACACTTGGGAAACACGTTGGGGATTCTATACTCAAAGTCATTTGCAATCAGTGAAAAAAATATATAAGACTGTGAGGAATGATAACATAGATTATTTCCCAGGGACTTTGGGAGTCACGTATATCAGTATCCCAAAAGAGGGACCCTCCTTTTTTAATTTTTGGGATTTTGTAGAATTCTGTAGCTCGTGAGTATGTAAATTTCTGGAAAATACATTGTAATCAAATATAAGAGAGAAATTATATAGAGAAGGCTGACCCTTGTTAAATTTTATCCTCTTTCCTTTACCTGCAGCCCTTGCTTGATCTGTCCTCCAGCTACGATAGCCTGAAATTTTTTCTAGCACATGAATCAAATAAGATAGATTCTTCCTGAAGCATAAGAATGAAGGCATCTTCTCCCTTATAGGAACATGAGGTACAATCCCCTCAAGTTTGGGTTTTTGTATAGTGGATTCCTGAAGATGTAAAGGTTTGTGTAACTATGAAATTCAAGGAAGAACAGTATGGTATGGTATCATATAACACTAATTTCCTTTCTAATTTTTTTTTTTTGGTACCAGGGATTGAACCCAGGGGTGCTTAAACTATTGGTGGCATCCCCAACCCTTTTTCATATTTTATTTTGAGATAGGGTCTCACTAAATTGCTCAGAGCCTTGCCAAGTTGCTGAGGCTAACTTTGAACTTAAAGTCCTCATGCCTCAGCCTCCAGAATCACTGGGATTATAGATGTGCGGCACTGTGCCTGGCTCCTTTCCAATTGTAACATTTTCAAATTGTATATCATTTCCTCTTTGAGCATCGGCTTTCTTATCTATAAAAATGGAATGATCATCCTCTCAGGGTTGATAAGAGGATTAAGTGGAATCTCTTAAAAACTCTTGGTGGGCATTAAAAATTGTGACCTTCCTTTCCACTCTTTCTTTACAAAATGAGATAATATACATTAACCATTGGGCACAGAACAAAAGCCCACATAGAGCCAATTCAAGTTAGACAGTGTGGTCAGAGTCTCTAAATTACATCCATCTTTCAGCTTAGTACCTAGATTATAGCCCAGTGTCCATAAGTTCTGAAGACTGAATGATTGACTGGTCTTGACTCCCTTGAAACATGTCTCAGGATTAGATGGGTGCAGATGATAATTGTATACAGCCATTCCCCACATCTCATAATACGCAGGATAGCCACATCAACTTCTATTTTGGTATGGAAACACAGTTAAACAAACTAATCAATCTTGTTTTGTGCAAAATGTGTTCGTGAAAACATTTCCTGGAAGCTTATTTAAAAAGAAAATATAAACACTTTCAGAGTTTGAGGAGAGACTAATATTTTAAGATAGAACTGTTACGGTAAATATTCATTTCAGATTTATGCAACAATTTCATGTTTATCATGAATTACCATTATGATGATCTTTGTTCTTTAAAAAAATCTCAAGCTCTTTTTTTTTCCTGCAATAGTGTCAAGGTAATTTATCACTCTCACACAGCTCTACGTCAATTGTTTTTCTGAAAATTGAGAAAACTTGATGATGATTTTTTGACATGTAGGACTGTCCTCACTCTGTCATATATTGCTCTGGGTCATGATTCTATTTCAGAAACATACTTCCTTAAGCAGCTTTTCCCATTTGTAACTCTCCTTCACTTCATCCTCAGGAGCAATCAAGACTAACATCCTAAATCATAATGAGAAACGGCCCACTGAAAGTGTGGACTATATCTACAGGAAGGTAAAAATTAGGCATAGGTATTATTATTTCGGATATAGTTTGTCAGGTTTGAATGGAATATTGAAATAACCTAGGGAAACTTTAAGACTGGTTACTGATAAAATATTAGTAATTTACTAAGAAATGTGTAATGTGCAATTATGCTAGTGGTAATACTATGCAAACGAATACTGATATTGAACTCCTCTACTTCAAATTTTAATATTCATGAATGTGTGAAATGCTTTTCCCTTGCTTGTGCAAAGAATCTACCAATACCTTAGTACTCTATTAACATGAGAAGTAGGACAATTATTTCCTTTCTTCATTTTTATATAATTATTAAAGAAAATATAAATTAATGTTAGATTGTAGCAAACTTATAGAACCTAGTAACATAAAGTAACAATGAGGATAAATATGCACAATTACTCAACTCTGGAGAATTGGATAGTTAGTGTTAAGGAAAGGATGATGAAAAACTGACTTTAAGGCATGCTTTAAAACTCCTGCTGTCAGGCTCCCTGGAATGATGGGTGATGCTACCACCTTTGACAATTAGAGTTTGGGAAGAAGTGGATTACTTTCATCACTGGAGGTTCAGATTCAGACCATCTATAGATGAACTGTGTTGTTGTTTCTTAATTTTACAAATTAAATGTTCAATTCCAGGAATATGTTATTTGTATCAGCATTGAATTTCCACTTTCATTCTGTTAGCAGAGGCATGATGAATGCTTTGTTACCTAGTTTAAGGATTTTGATGGTTTGAAATCCTTAAACTACAGGGGAGAACACATACTAGCAGTTTCCGGCATGTCTTACAAAAATCAGCTTTCCTGAAATCTGTCTCTGATGCTTCTTCCAAAATACTCATTCATTCAGGAAAATAAACAACTGTCTGATGAAGCTGGTGACTTATGATCACATAGCTTTGTTCCCAGTATCAATGATAACAATATATTAGCATGAATATATTCTTTGAAAATTTCCATCATGCTCTCACATATAACCTCAGGGGAATGGGGGATTTTTTTTTCTTCATCTTCATCTTTGTTTCCACTATGATCTGTCTAGGAGAATGGACACAATGAGAAGAGGCAAACGGAAGCAAGCTCAAGTCTGTGCTGCCATTTCCACCAATGTTCTGGGCCTTTCCCAGGAAGCTGAGAACTGTCCAGGAAAGGACAGTTTTCTGTTTTGTGTACCTGCCACCAACTAAAGTTTCTACAATATCAAATTGTTTTCTGAATAAGTGAATGAGTGAAAGTCATTTAGAACCTTCATGGCAGAGGCAATCTAGCAATCACCTTTTATTTCCTGGACCTTTGTAAATAAGGATCTTCATTCGTCATTTTTGTCAAGCACTGCCTTCTCCCTATCTTCTGAGGCCTCCAATCTTACAAACAACAGAATAGGAGGTCAACATACCCTTCACAAATTAATGGAAATACATTCCAGGACTGTTCAATCAAAAGAATTTTACCTAAGGAAATAGGAGCTTGATCTTCAATATTCCTAAGTAAAATTGATCTTCATTATTTACAAATTCTGGATTTGCAAATCTGACTACTTGTGAAAAAATTATTTGTATCCCTAGAATCAGTATCCTCGGTGCTTTCAAGATCCTTCACAGACAAAAATGGACAGGTAGAAATTGAATCGGCGCATACACACATTCCCAGCGGAGGCTGAGTGAGGTTGTGTCCTGCCTTCTTGTTTTAGCTCTTACATTGAAACAATCATCTGGGTTGTGTTTTGTTTAGTGAGACAGTTTTGCATATTTGTGCTTTTGGTTGATAATTTTGCTATTTAAAATGGCCCCTAAGTGTAATGCTGAAGAGCTGTCTAGTGTTCCTGAGAGAAAAAGGATGTGATGTACGTTCCTGAAAATAAAACAACAATAATACTATGACAGTTTCATTAAATTTCATTTAGGTATAAGTTTTAGTGTTATTGGCCATGAGTTTAATAGTTCCAAATCACAAATATATTTTAAATAAAGTGTCTTTGAACAGAAACATACACAAGAAAGTTATGTATTCATTGGTTAATGAAAGTGTTGTGACCAGAGGTTCACAGAGCTGACCTTGTGTTTCCCTTGCATGCAGTGGTTCAGCATTTGATGAACCTGGTACTATAAAACACATCTACATGAGTAATGAGAATTGATTATAGTTAGAACTGTTATCTTAATTTTACACAAGAGGAAACAGAGTCAAATCAGATAGACAGTAACTGGCAAAGAGAGAGGTGGCATAATCAACACTTTCAAAATACTGCTTTTTAAATAACAGCAGATTGTGTGTGAGTGGTGTGCGTATGCATGTACATGCATGTGTGTGTATGTGTGTGTGTATACTGATATTCAGAGGCATGGCATGTTTTAAAACTATTCTTAAAGATGAGCAACAAAAGATACCAAATCCTATTAAAATAACAATTTATTAATTTAACAGATTCATATTACTTAAATAAAGCTAAATTCATATCTATTATTAGTGTTTATACTTTTTGTAAACAATTGTTTGTTTGTTTGTTTTTGTATCTCTTTGGCACTTGGTCCTCAGACACTAGCTATTCCTTAGACACATAGTCAGAAATTGGGCTCTGGAAATGCTCTCACTGTGGCATTTTCCTTGGCTTTTTCCATAATACTTCTTTAGAAGCAAAAAATGGGCTGCAAATACACCCAAGTATTTTTTAAAAATCTATAATTCTTTTAGTGAAACGTGTCTCAATAGACTCATTTTCTTTCACACACAGGATGATGGATAAACATTGCAGCCTGTGGGTGGAGGAAGTTTTCTGAGATGAGTGCTTCAAGGTCAGGAGGCTTTAAGAAGACATATTTTTCTGCCAGCTTGTCTAGTAGGGTCAAGACTTTTCTTAGTGCTATAAAAACTTAGAAGGCAATTAAGCTATGAACTGTTTGACTCCATTTGGGTGCCTGTAACCAGTGGGTCTGCCTCATTAGAGAAAACTCCACATGTCAGATGGTGCATGATGGCTTTCTGTTGGCAGTGGCTCTTGGAAAATAAAGTGCAGAAGAAAATAAAAGTGCATTTCAACTCAATAACCATTAAGAATCTCCTGTGAGGCAAGCCTTATACTATGTGAAACATGACCCACTATTAGAAATACCTTTATTTACTGGTTAAAAGGTTTCTAGTGTTCCTAGAATGCTCAAATACAAACAGAATGGTTCCTTACACAGTACTGATAATATCTGCCATGGCTTTGATAGAATGAGCTGGTTGTACAATGAGTCCCAAAACTAACCTTCTGACAAATGACTTAGGGTATTATATCCTGGAAAAGTTACTCAATATCTTTGACACTCAGTTTTCTAATCGATAAAGTGGGATGATATTGCATACATTACAGTTAGTGTGAAGAATAAATTAGGAGACATACATGATTAGAACAAGGCCTACCACATTATAATAACTCAGTATAGGTTTGTTTTTATGTTATTGTTTATTGTGTTAGCACTGGGGGAGTAAATATGAACAGTGTAGAGGAAACAACTCAGCCCAGGTGTCTCTTAAGGCACTTACTGGAGTTTAGTACAAGAAGAAAGAACTTCTCTTATGAAAAGCCTGGAATTAAGTCGTGCTGGACATCATTATATATTTTATTTGTGAAATTTAAAACTCATGTCACTCTTGATTGACTTGCCTCAGGGCATGGTTAAAAAATGAAATACTTTTATAAAACTGCACAAGGAAGAGTGGCAGTAGCAATTGGAAATTGTCATATTATCAGTTCTGAGGTGTCATTTCAAATGTGCCTATGCCTTCATTTTTTCCAGTTGCAGCGCTATTAAAACCTGATGGACTGGTCATTCCTTGAGCTAGGACCATGCATGGGAAAGTTTCTGACTTGCAGGATCTGTAGATAGAAAATTCAGTTATGTACTGTGACCTCAATTATGCATAGACATCAAGAATCACTTAATGTACTTGAAGCATTTATTAGAATTGGGCAAGAAAAGCAAGTGAGTTTTCTTATATTCTTTCCAATGTTTAACTGAATGATTAGAAAGTTACAGGTTATTTTGCTGAAAGGGTGTAATAATGCCCTGGCATTATTATTATATTATAAAAGAATCCTGGTGTGGCATATTATTAAGGGAGTAAAAATTTAAGAATGTGAAATATGAGCTCAGTCATATGGCCTATTTTTCCCTGAATGAGTTTCACAGTACAGTTCAAAAGTGAGTAGGAATTTTTCTTATAAAAGACACCATTTAGTTTCAAATCAAAGTTCTCTCTCTTTTTTTGTTAAATTATTCCTCTTCAACACTTCTCCATGTATGACTCTATTTCTTCATCTTCCTGGTTTATTGCTAATTATTTTAACTTAATAAAAGAGCATCCTCATAAAATAAACTTATTGAAGAACCTTATACTTGGTATTAAAATCGACTTTTGCTGCATGCAGGACAGCAGGCGAGAGAGGGCTGTCACCTGAGGCATGTCTACTGGGATGTGGGAAAGAGAACCTGGTAACCACTTGGCATGCATGAAAGGAAGAGATTGCTTGGCTGTTTAATATGAACAAGTCCACCTTCTTCAAAACTGCTAAATACTGGATTGAACAAAGTTCCATAATAGGTGCTTCACCAGGATAATGTGGAGAGTCACCTGGAGGCTCATGGTTCAGTTCTCCACTAATTGTTTTCTGTAGTTGGATTCACTGGTGTCCTGATAACTCATATCTCTCCATTACCACACTGTCTTCTCTGTGCTGCTAGAGCCTTCTTTCCTTTTCACTTTTTTAAATTTATTACATGGATATAGAGATATAATTGAGGGGGAAACATTATCAAACATTCAACAACCAATGTATATATACTTAGCTATCCGGGACTAATGCTATATCATGTATGCCCCGCTTGGGTCCCCCCTGTTGCTATTTCCCCCAGAAAAACTCCTGAGTTAAATGGATATCTTGTGGAGGACAGATATCTCCTTCTGAGACGATTCCCCCATATTCCCATTCTCCAGTCTCCTAGGAGTTCTTCCTACACCCTCCCCCCTCTCACCGTTCCTACGCCTCCAAGTATCCTAGGGAGTCATCTCCCTGTTGTGTTGAGAATCATATAATTTGAAGTTATTATTAGCATTAGCCATCTAACTTATTGCTTCCCCCTGTATTCTAGCTTCCACAGATGAGAGATACCATTCGACCCTTGAGTCTCTGAGACTGGGATACTTCACTTAGCATAATTCTTTCCATCTCCATCCATTTGACTGCAAAAGCCATAATATCATTTTCTCTAATGACCAAGTAGTATTCCATTGTATATATGTACCAAAGTTTTTGCATCCACTCATTGAGTGAGGGTCATCTGGGTTGGTTCCAAAATCTAACTATAGTAAATTGAGCTGCTATAAACATTGAGGAAGCCATGTCACTATAATATGCTGATTCTAACTCTTTTGGGAAAATACCCAGAGTGGGATAGCTGGGTCATAAGGTGGTACCATGTTAATTATTTGAGGATTCTCCACACTGCTTTCCATAGTGGCTGAACCAGTTTGCAGTCCCACCAGCAGTGTAACAATGTTCCTCTTTTCCCACAGCCCCTCCAGCATCTGTTGTTAAAATTTTTCATCTTTGCCACTCTAACAGGAGTGAGGTGGAATCTCATTGAAGTTTTGATTTGCATTTCCTTTATAACTAATGATGTAGAGCGTTTTCTCATAAATGTATGGGCTTTCTGTACTTCCAGTGGTGAGAAGTTTCTTTTAAGATCCATAGCCCATTTTATTGATTGGATTATTTGTGATTTTGGTGTTTAGTTTCTTTAGTTTCTTGTATGTTCTGGATATTAGCCCTCTGTCCGAGGTGTAGCAGGCAAAAGTTTTCTCTCATTCTGTAGGTTCTCTCATGATGCTCTAGACTAGATCTTTATCTGTGCAAAAACTTTTTAGTTTAATTGCATCCATTCACTTACTCCTGGTTTTACTGCTTGAGCCATGGGAGTTTTGTTGAGGAAGGTGCTGACAACACCTATGTCCTGTAGTGTTGACCCTACTTCTTTTTCTAGTAAGTTTAAAGTTGTTGGCTTAATATCCAGATCTTTGACCCATTTTGATTTAATTTTTGTGCAGGGTGAAAGATAAGGATCCAGCTTCAGTTGTCTACACGTGGCTGTCCAATTTGTCCAACACCATTTGTTGAACAGGCTTTCTTCCACACTAGGCTTTTGCCCCTTTATCAAATATCAAATAGTTAAAGATATGAGGGTTTGTCTCAGGTTCTTGTATTCTGTTCCACTGATTTTTGGTTCTGTTTTGACACCAATACCATGCTGTTTTTGCTACTACAGCTCTGTAGTATAATTTCAGGTCAGGGATTGAGATACCCCCTAATTCTTCCTTTCCATAGAGTATTGTTTTGGCTAGTCTGGGTCTTGTATTATTCCATATGAACTTGAGAATTGCTTTTTCTATGTCTGTGAAGAATGCCATAGGTGTCTTGATGGGGATTGCATTAAATCCGTACAGGGCTTTGGGTAGAATGGCCATCTTTATTGTATTGATTCTGCCTAACCATGAGCATGGAATGTTTTTCCATCTACTCAGGTCTTCTGTAATTTCTTTTCTTAGTGTTTGATAGTTATTGTTGTAGAGGTCCTTAATATCCTTTGTAAGGTTAATGCCCAAGTATTTCATTTTTTTGGAGGAGATGGTGAATGGGAGAGATTTCTTGATTTCTTCTTCTGTGGATTTGTTGCTGGAGTAAAGGAAAGCTAGAGACTTACTGGAGTTGATCT
>PVKS010008178.1:43687-69667 GCA_004027875.1 Aplodontia rufa
TGGAACAGAGCCAATATTTGTGTTGTAGAGGTCCTTAATATCCTTTGTAAGGTTAATGCCCAAGTATTTCATTTTTTTGGAGGAGATGGTGAATGGGAGAGATTTCTTGATTTCTTCTTCTGTGGATTTGTTGCTGGAGTAAAGGAAAGCTAGAGACTTACTGGAGTTGATCTTGTAACCAGCTACTTTGCTGAAATCATCTATAAGCTCTAGGAGTTTTCTGACCGATGATATTGGGTCTTCTAGGTATAGAATCATGTCATCAGTGAATAGAGATAACTTAATTTCCTCTTTTCCTATATGAATACCTTTCATTTCCTTGTCTTGCCTGATAGCTCTGGCAAAGGTTTCAAGGACTATATTGAACAAGAGAGGGGAGAGCGGACAGCCTTGTCTAGTACCTGAATTCAGTGAAAATGTTTTCAGTTTTTCTCCATTGAGGATAACATTGGTTATGGGTCTGTCATAAATGGATCGAATATAGTTAAAGGATGTTTCCCTTGATCCCTATCTTTTCCAAAGTTTTGAGCATACTTTATGTTGAATTTTATCAAATGCCTTCTCTGCATCAATTGAGATGATTATATGGTTTTTGTTTTTAAATCTGTTTATTTGGTGAATTACATTTGTTGATTTTCGTATGTTGAACCAGCCTTGTTTCCCTGGAATAAAGCCCACTTGGTCGTAATGGATTATTTTTTTAATATGCTTTTGTATCCGATTAGCTAAAATTTTATTAAGGATTTTTGCTTCAATGTTCACCAGGGAAATTGGTCTGTAGTTTTCTTTCCTTGACATGTCTGTTGAGCTTTGGAATCAGTGTAATATTTGCTTCATAAAAATTGTTTGGGAGTGATCCCACTCTATCAATTTCCTGGAAGAGCTTGAAGAGGATCAGTGTTAGTTCTTCTGTGAAGGCTTGGTAGAATTCTGCCGTATATCCATCCAGACGTGGGCTTTTCTTTTTTGGGAGAGCTTTGAATGCTGCTTCAATTTCGCTATCTGTGATAGGTTTGTTTAGGTTTTCAATGTTCTCCTGTGTTAAAGAGGGGATGTTGTGTGTGTCCAAGAACCTGTCCATGTCCTCCAGGTTATCAAATTTGGCAGAGTATAAGTTTCAAAAAAGGTTCTGATAATCTTCTGTATCTTGGATGAGTCTGTGGTGATATCCCCATTTTCCTCTCTGATTTTGTTGATTCGCTTCATTTCAATCTTCCTTTTGGTGAGGTTGGCAAGGGGTCTGTCAATTTTGTTCACTCTTTCAAAGAACCAACTCTTAATTTCATTAATAGTTTATATAGTTTTTTGTTCTCAGTTTTGTTGATTTCAGCTCTGATTTTGGTAATTTCCTGTGGTCTGTTAGATTTGGGGTTGGACTGTTCCTCCTTTTGTAGTCCTTTTAGTTGAAGCATAAGGCTATTTATCTGATCTCTTTCTAGATTTTTGATGTATGCACTCAGTGCTATAAATTTACCTCTTAAGAATGCCTTCATACTGTCCTAAAGGATTCGGTATGTTGTTTCCTCATTCTTGTTCAATTTGAAGAAATTCTTAATTTCTGTTCTCATTTCCTCTTTTACCCATGGTTTGTTTAAGAGGTAGTTATTCAATTTCCAAGTATTTGAGTAGTTTCTGTTGTTTCTCTTGTTGTTGATTACTAGGATCATAGCATTATGATCTCACAGAATACATGGGATTATATCCACTTTTTTATATTTGTTAAGACTATCCCAGTGAAGTAGGATGTGGTCTATTTTAGAGAAGGATCCATGAGCCGCTGAGAAGAAGGTAAATTCAGCTGTCTTAGGATGGAATATTCTGTAGATGTCTGTTAAGCCCGATTGATTAATAGAGTTGTTCAGATTGGAGATGTCTTTATTGATTTTTAGTTTTGATGATCTGTCTAGAGCTGATAGTGGTGTGTTGAAATCCCCCATAATTATTGTTTTGAGATCAATGAAGAGATTAATGCCTTTAAGTATTTTTTCTATATATTTTGGGGGGGTTGTAATTGGGGGCATAAATGTTAATTAACATATCTTCTTGATGGACTGTCCCTTTTAGTATGATAAAGTGACCCTCTTTGTCCTTTCTGACTAGTTTTAATTGGAAATTGATTTTATCAGAAATTAGAATCGTCATGCCAGCTTGCTTTGTTGGGCCGCAGGCCTGGTAGACATTTTGCCATCCTTTTACTTTCAGCCTGTGTCTCTTTTTGAGTGTCAAATGTGTCTCTTGCAGGCAACATATTGTTGGGTTTTGTGTTTTAATCCAGTGGGCCAGTCTGTCTTTTGACTGGGGCATTGAGACCATTCATATTCAAAGTTAGAGTAGATATGGGAGGCTTAGTCTCTGACTTTGTATCAATTACAGAATTTTGAGTCATCTTGGAATTCATCTTGTGTATAATATGATTATTGACTCACCCTTGTTTAAGGATTTAGGATATCATTGGCATTTTCTTCTGAATGGAGAACATCGTTGAGAATATTTTGTAGTGTAGGATTTGTGTTCATGTATCTTGTTAGCTTGAAGCAAGCTTGAGTTTATCTTTGAAGTATTTAATTTCCCCATAATATTAGAAGCTGAGTTTTGCTGGGTATATTATCTTTGGGTTGAAGTTATTATTTTTTAACACTTGAAAGTTATTGTTCCAAGCTCTTCTGGCCTTCATTGTTTGCTCTGAAAAATCCATAGTGATCCGAATTGGTTTGCCTCTGAATGTGACTTTGGGCTTTTCTCTAGCAGCATTTAGAAGTCTCTCTTTAATTTCTCTGTTATTCATTTTGTATATGATATTTCTTAGTGAGTTTCTCAATTGATTAGGTCTATTTGGTGTTCTATAAGCATCTTGGATGTGATATTCTGGATCAATAATAAAATGAGGGAAGTTCTCACTTATGATTTCGCTTAAAAGGTTCTTGAAGCCTCTTGTTTGCTGTTCAGAATTTTCCTCTAGGCCAATGATTCTCAGATTATTGCACCTCATTTCATCCAATATTACTTGGAAGTTCTGATTATATAATATAAGCTGTTTATCTTATTTTTCTTCTTTGAATTCTACATTGTTTAGGTGATCCTCATTGTCAGATACTTGTTCTTCAAGTGCTGAAGTTCTATTTTCAGTGGAGTATACTCTGGTGTTGGTATCTTCCAGTGAAGATTTGAATTGGTTAACCGTGTTTTTCAATCCTGATAGCTCTGCTACATCTGTTTTCAGAATGTCTAATTCTTTGTATAGCTGATCTTTCATCTCATGGAATTGTTCCCTTATTTCCCTGTATAAGTTGCCTCTCATCTCTTGAAATTGATCTTTGATCTCTTTCCTTATTTCCTCTCTCAACTCTTTGATTGCATTACTAATCATAGTGCTAATACAATGTCTTTGGTTTTCATCTAGGGCCCCAGCTATGGGATCCTTTGGTCGAGAGCTGTGGGGGGGTTGTGGAGGGGAGTTATTTCCCCTTTTCCTCATGTTCTGAGTCAAAGAGTTTGTCTTTTATTTTGACCTTGTTATTCTTGGTGGAGTAATTGGAGCTTCTTATGGCTTTTCTTTGTTGTGAAGGGAAGCTATTTGGTCAATACAGACCTAAAAATGCCAGACGGTTCTGTGATAATTCGAGAGGCTATAGGTGCAAATACTAGTCCATTTCAACTAAAACAGATGAGCTGATGATTAGCACCAAGAGTAGCAGCTTTCTTTGAGAGAACTCTCACTGTATATTATGATAGCAAGCAAGTACCCGTTTTGAAGCATGTCTACTTCTTCAGGTAGTAGGGTCTCTCTGAAATTGGGGGGAAGGAATGACTAGGAAGTCAAGGAAGTGAATTGGGGATGTTTAAAATCACACCTGCTTTAGAGTATAGGGGAACAAGGGATTGGGGGGAAGTAGATTATTCTATCAGGACTAAGGAAAACACAGAAATGGGGTGCAGGTGGGTTAAAGACTTGGGGTGAGAATGAGAGAAAGATGCTTATATTCAGGGATTACCAGAGTACAATGGAGGAACAGGTTAGTATTGGGCATGGTTGTCTTCACTCTCCAGAGGCTGAGGCTATTTTGCTATCAGGAAATGTTTTCCTGATAGGAACCCAATGTTATAGGGATAGCAGTAGATTTCAAGAAGACATAGAGAAAGTAAGAGCCAATCACCAATACATACACACAGATAAATATTTACATCTACCATCACCAAATTCGGTATTATTCGTAAAGCAAGAAGGGAGAAAGGAAAAAGAAAATAAACCCACGGTAATGTTAAAAATTTAAAAATATTATATTCCAGCTGGATTCCCTTTTTTTTAATGAAAAAAAAAACCAAGACAAAACAAAACAAAAAAAAACCTAGTTAGTAAATTTCTGAGTTTTTCTGCCTCCTAGGTCAGCAAGTATGTACCATGGCGGGGGGGTTGTTCAAATCTGGCATCAAGCTGAGGCGCCTTCTTAGTTGAGCTTGTCAGGGGAGAAACAGTTTGGTTAAGTCTGATGGCCTTTTTTTTCTTTGAGGATCTCCTCAAAATTTTCTGTTGCAAAGGGGTATTCAGCCATCTCTGGGCTGTAGTCCTGAGATGGTTGCTTTCTGCCTATCCACACTCTAGCAATTTCTTGGACCTGGGGCTCAGAAGTTGTAGACAATCGAGTTGATCCTAGTGTAGATGTGTGGGTCTCTAACTGATCCAAGAAGAGTGGCCAGCCTGAGACTCGCTTCCTCAGGATCACTGGTGACCCACTCTGCGTGTCTTGTGATCTTCAGAAGTCCCAAGAGCTGCTCTGTGGGGTTGACTGAAACCCGCGAAAGATTGTCCAGATCATGCCAATGCTTATGTGATTCTCAGTTGCAAGCACTAGGAGGCACCCTACTAGAGAGGTCAAGGCCTACAAAGCCCTGACTATGCAAGGAGCTCAGATGCTAAGGGGAAGCCCCTGCTGCCCCATATATTCAAAGCTTCCTGAGGAAGATATCAAGCAGAGGCTGAAGCAGAGAATCCCCTTTAGAGAGAGGTGCCCTGCTGGAGCAAGTTCTGTTCACAGGCTCCTCCTGTTTGGGTGAGAAGAGGGGCAGGCAGAAGGTCACCAACGGAGAGGTTTGCGAGCTGGAGAGGTGAGTTGCAGTTCCCTACAGCCCTCCCTGCAGATGGCCAGTTGTTGGGGGTGGGCGGTAACTTCTGTTTCTGATCGTGGGGGACTGAGGCCTGGTATCGCTGCTGGGCGACCCACCCTGCCCTGCTCTCCCACGCTGGTGCGAATACTTATGTTAAAGGACTTTAAAATCAGCTTTTGTAACCTGTGGGCACCGGTGGAGAATTATTGTCCTCCGTGATTGAGTTAAAGATCTTGTGCCGAATCCTCTCCTTCCCCAGCTCCACTGGCAGCGACTGGAGGTGGAGAGGGAACTCCCAGCACCACACAGACCCTTTGGGAAAGGGCCCAATCTTGAGGTGATAGATTCTGGTTTTTTGGCCATGATGTCTGCAGGTCCAAGACCACTTTTTTGCTGAGCAACCCACCCCACCCTCAGGGAAACGTCACAATGGTGGCCACTGCTTGCACAAACAGCTGTAAGTTCCCTAATGTGAACAATTACTTCCCAGCGCTTTATGCTTTATGCAAGATTATGTAAATTAAGAGACCTTAGATCAGGGAGTTCGCAGCTGATAGGGTTAGGGTATTTGATAAGGAAACTTGCTCCGTTTCCTCCCCTCCGGAGTAGCTCCCCTCCCCGGGGTGTGGGGCAGAGTGCCAGGGGTTCCACTAAGCTCTCCTTTATATTCATTAATGGACCACGTTATTGCTTTGGAGTTACAAAATTAGCAGGGGATAATGTTCCCCTGCACTGGGTGCTTTGTCCTACGTGGGAATCCGGGTGCTGTCTTGAAGGGTGAGGTGATTCTCTGGAGCTTCCTGGAGTCACTGATGGTGGTGATGATGAACACCATCTTCTCACTTTTTTTTAATTGAGGAGTTGAGTTGTTGTACAATCATAGATGCATATGGAGAAAAAATATGATATGCCTCAATCCTAATCCAGAATCACCCCCATATCACTCACACCCCAGTCTCTTGACTCCTCTATATTTACCCCCATAACTGATATAAATGTATAATATATATACACATATATGTGTGTATGTACGTGTGTATGTATGTATATATATACACACACAGTTGTGCAATTTCCAGAATTAAATGATTATATAAGTACTATTTGACTTCTGGGGTGGGGAGTAAAGAGTAAGCTACATTATTAATTTCCCCCTAAATTCTTCCCTGTCATCTCTTCCTCCCTCCCTCCTCTTCCATCCCCTCACCCCACACATCTATGGTTCCTCTAGATTATGTATTGCTTCGACTTGGTGAGTCTAGTACATGAAGTTGACCATTCACCCAAGCCTGGGTTTTGCTCTAGCCTCCACAAATGAGGGAAAACATTTGACCCTTGAATATCTGGGTTTGTCTAATTTAGCTCAGCATACTTTCTTCCATCTCCATCCATCTTTTTTAAGGACTCCTAATTTTAAAAATCATATAATTTTCTTGTTCAAACATTATTGGTGTTTATTCATGATGATGATTTAAGGATAAAATCTTATCTAACCTTTCAGCGTCCCTATTATTTTATCTACATTTACTATACAAAAATTTTCTTTGGCTTAAATTGTTCCCCTTTCTTCTGTAAATCTCCCAGTAACCCATCTTTTTTTGTTTGTTTGTTTGTTTGTTTAAAGGCCTCACACCAAATGCTGCTTCATGTATTTTGATCCCAATAATATATAATGTAACTTTAGGACTTTTTTTCATAAGGCACTTGCACCACTTCATCTTATTTTTCATTTGTTTGGTTATCATTTTATTTCATTGTTTCAATGATATACCCTTCTAAAAAGATCAAGCTGTGTCCTGATTATCTCTTTTAGCACCTGACATATTTAGCACTCATCATCAGAGGTTAAAAATATTTAAATATTAAATTAAATTTAAAAATTATGTGTGTATAACGCACACATATATGCCTGTGTAATAAAGTGCTAGATTAAATAACTTTCAAACCCCTAATACTTATGAAAGCAGAAATGAAATACTGAACTAAAACACGAAGGTATAATAAAGTATTATATTTTCATTTTGATTAATTTACAACCACTGTAAACGGGAAAATGGCTGCTGAGAGAAAATTGAAATTCATGTCCACACCTGAGCTTCATGTCACCTGCCCCTCTCCCAAAACCTCATGGTTTGGAAACTGTTCACAGAGGAGCAGCTATTTAATGTATTTGATAAACAAAGAAAAAGAAAGAATAAAAATCCTAAGAAACATTGCTTTAAGTAGGTATAAGAGGTTCAATGTGTATATATTTTTAATGACTAGAAAATGCAACATCTCAGCAACTGAAAATGTTTAGTAGATGAATTAAAATGATTATGTAAAATCAAATAATGACTCAATCAAGTTCAGGGTGAGGTTTGTATTTCCTACCACCATGCACAGACCAGCATATTTGCCTCTTGTATGTTTAAGCTCCACCACTTCCTTTCCTCCAATGTAGATTGCCCAGATGTGTCCACCATAAGCATTAAATCAGGACAATGAGGTTGGGGGGTTTTCAGCTTAAATTCAAGCATGAGGAGATGACTGGGGAGTCTTTGTCAAAGAGTCCACATGACAGATGAGTAACCAGGAGGAGAGTTAGCCATCTGTGTCAGTGTAGTGGATTTTAAAATGTGACTTCATCATTGCATTTTGGGGATGCAAAATGTGTTCAAGGACTTATCTATAAGGTCTGGAAATATAAGCCTCATAGTGAAACAAAAGTAAGTTTTGAAAAAAGTGACTGAGAAATTAAAAATACTTTAAAAAATCAATCCACTTCAGTCAGGATGACATCATTGTATAATCACTGAAAGCAATTTGTTTTATAGAATCAGAACAAATCCTTTAAACTGACTTCTAGTTCCCTTTTTAAAGGAGATGAATTGGGGCTAGTGCTGCAATGCTAATATTCAACCAGATAAGAAGTGTGTTTGCTTCTTGACAGACCCCTTGAAATGGGGTTTGTTAAAATGAATGCTCTGAATTCACAGGAACAGCAGTGCTGCTGGGTTCTGCAGGCAATAAATCCCACAATTCGATTTTGACTTGGATGTTTATCATCTCTCCACTTCTGTGCACTGCGATACAGAGGGGGAGGGGAGATGGCTGTAGTTCAGCTTGTGGGCTGCTGGTGTCATCCCGTTACCGCAGAATGGAGATGGGGCTAGCAGGTTTCTAGTCAAGCATTTAATACATTAGTCTGTAATTTTTGTCTTGGAGGTAATGAGGCCTGACAGCTTTAGCTGGTGCATGATAACAAACCCGCACTGGTATCTTTGAAATTCTTCGTTGCCAAATTCATAAAGGGAGAAATGACTTTTACAAAATGACAGTAAACATGCTTCATTTTCTAAGACATTGTGGTTAACAACGTGAAACGATGAAGTGTTTTTTTTTTTTTTAACTATAGCTAAACTAATTTGAGCAATGTTAAAAGTGCTGATGTGGATGCTAAACCTCTGTTTTTGCTTTTATTTGTTTTTATTGTGTGTTTGGGGTATGTAACCTGAAGAAAATACATGTAGCCTTGTCCTTAGAGTTTGACAGTGACAATAACAATGATAATAATGATGATAAAGAGCTCTTCTAATATCTTCCCTCCTTACATTGAAAAGTAAAAAGAAACCAAACTGGAGGGTTCTTAGGAGGTTGGGATGACTACATAGCACCATCTTGTACAAAGAACATGTGGAAGACAGGAGATAGGAGATAGGGTTGTGAGGATTATCTAACATCTTGCTAGAGTGAGTATCTTGGGTTTTTAGTGACAATGACTGCAAGGGTCTTTAAGGAAATGGGAGATCCTTTGGAAAAGTTATTTTTAACACCATGGTGACAATTAACTGGTTCTGAAGCATAATTCATGGAAGAAGCCCATGGTAGGAATCATTTTTAGCTGAAATTAGCTGACAAGCCAAGGCTCATGGAGAGTTGCTGGCATTTGAAGTGTGTGCTTTTGCCAAATTCAATGGGAAGTGCATTTACTGGGTAAACTCCCTTTTAAGTACTTGTGTCCTATCAACCAGAGCATTGAAAACAGAGCCCACTTTTCAGACACAGCATTTCTCTTTTTGAAAGCTGTTCATTCCTGAGTACATAGCTGAAAAAGACCAGAATAGAAATGATGAATATAGGTGGCTCTGCGAAGGTGACATTATCAGTTAAAATACTATTCCCTCTGTTTAGGATAAAGCTATGCTGTAGAGACATGAGACATTTGGAAATGAAGAGCAAAGATGCTTTCGTTTGAGAATGGTATATTTATAGGTAAAAATGTGATCAATCGTTTTACTTTATAGTCATTATATAAATGACCCCTTGCTGATGATTATATTTAAGAGAGGAGAAATACTGACTTTAATTTTCTACGCTGACTTGGACAGTGGTTTAAAAAAAGAGTCCTGAAATTATAATAATTTTTGAAATATAAATTAACCAGATCTCTGTAAATTTATAGACTAGGGGTCTTTTGAAAGAAAACAGGGAATTCAAATTCATCAGGTAAGGAATAGATAACGTAACCAGTGAATATGTTTTTCTAACAGAATATTTATTTGGAAAAGAGGGCTTTTTACTTCATCAAATTTCCCTTTCACAGATTATACATGGATGTTTAATAACTGTCTTTTTCAGAGCTGTAAATGTTTTATTTATTTATTTATTGGTATTTGGGACTGAAGCTGAATGCTTTGCCACTGAGTTACATATTCAGGCCTTTTTATTTATTTTTTAAAAACTTTGAGGGAGGGTTTCACCAAGTTGTGTAGGCCCTCTCTAAGTTGTTGAGACTGTCCTTGAGCTTGCAGTCCTCCTGCCTCAACCTCCTGACTTGCTGGCATTACAGGCATGTACCACTGCACTGGACTCAGAACTGTAAATGTTTTAGTGCATATCATTTGATGAAGCAGAACAGGACATGTCATGAAATGAGTCAGAGTTTATGCTCAAGAATGATTACTAAATGTAGCAGATGACCAAATATTTTCATACTGTGTTTTACTTGAAGTCTGAAATTTCTACAACCCAAAATCCAAAGTGATCATGTCATGTACTTTTAGATTTCAGTTAAACTTTTACTTTGGCTTTATTTTCCTTATGCTAAATAAGGATAAGCATTCTTTTTTTTTTTTTAAACAACTTTATTTAGTTTTTCACATGGCCTTTGTTGCTCCAACACTCAGTTGTGTATATGGTGCTGGGGTTTGAACCCGGGTCCTCAAGCTTGCCAGGCAAGCACCGAAACCGCTGAGCCACCGCTCCAGCCCTAAGATAAGCATTCTTAAGCAATCTTTTTCCACCCACGATATTCACTACAACCCAAAGAGTTCACCTTGTACAAATGCATAGCTTTATTTCAAAGTCATATTCATAATTTAGTTTACTTTATGTGATCATATTTGAAGACAACTTGAAAGCAGATGTTAGGACCTACTTTCCCTCTTCTGAGACACTACTGTGACTCAAAACAGTGTGGACTTCTTCTAGTAGTTGAGAAGCAGAATTGTAAGGCTGCGAAGGAATATCTAATAGGAATGCATTCATAGTCAGACTTGCTGCAAGCTGGGGGCAGGTTATCAAGCTAGCAGTACATGGAAGTTTAATGTCAGACTTCCTCATCACAAAGTCACAGGACAAGTACTTTGAATTATATTTTTCACCATATACTAATAAATAAATGTGAAATTAAATTAAGAAGATGGGCATATAATTTCCTATATCTCAATTATTATTGTATTTCAGGGGCCTATGCAATGAAATAAATAGGAAATTGAACTGCTTATAGAGAGCAACTATTAATGTGCTGAGAGGTTTGACGATTAAGTTTAGGTTACCAGCTTTAGGATCACTAAGCTCCCTGGAATTTACAAGAGTTTCAACAGAAGTTTTAGTTGTTCTGCATATTGGAAAGGTCTCTTGCTTTAGGTAAGAATATGGAGTAAAGCTCTTTTAAAAGATAAGCTCTTATCATGTTTAAGGTCACAGAATGTTAATAGAATTAAAATTCTTGGTTTTTGATTATAATATTGATGAATAAAAGTTTTTAGAACATTAACTGAAATAACAAATCTGTCAGAAAGGAATGAATTCATGGGGAAAATGAAATAGAAATTTTTATATCATCGTGATTAAAAACCTTGGAAATATTTTATTAGACTTGCATAATTTTGAACTGAGATAGTAGAATTGTATTTTGCTAGAAATTGGACAGTGACTCATGGAATCAATTCAAGGAGGAGTGTGAGTGGCTGTATTTTCAACCCTCATTTCCACCATATTTTCCCTCTCTTCCTTTGTCTTTTGCTGTTCTTCTTTTTGTTTCTGTTTTCATTCACATTTTATTCACGTGTACCGCGAATCAAGCTGCATTGTAAGAGCTGGCTATAAGTGGTGGAAGGTCAGGCAGTTTCCTTCAGTCATTCAAGGCACAATCTTGATGGAAGGGCAGTATGTTAACAAGTGATGGGTATCTTAAAATAGTGCTATGGGAGTGTGTAAGAAGAAGACTTCCCAAGAGCAAGGCCCGTGTGCTGTGTGCATTCCTCTCAGAATCAATTAATCCCATCAGGGAGTACTTCCTGAGAGTCAATTACAAGGTTATCCCTATTGTAGGCGTCCTGATGATCTTCCTTGCTTCCCACTGTTCTCTAACACTTGATGCTTTCTCATATTACCCTTCTTGGTAGTTTTCAATGGAACAACACTTGCCTATGATGCGTAGACCCAGGGTTCCACTGTAGTCCCCACCCCACACTCTCTCTGCTGCTTAGAATGTGCTCTTGTGCCCTTACTGCTCTCATTTATTTATTTGGCCCTTTGTTTTTCCCTCTGCATCCCAGTATTCTAGATATCAGAATGGTGCTAGTACATTCATTCATTCATCAACTTACTTGTTCAACATTTATTCAGGAAATGTCTAATGAGTGTGGCAGGCACTGATTCAGCCTCTGCTTTTGAGGTTCTCCTTGCTCCTGGTACCACTTTCATATTCTTTTGCCTTAAATTGTCACCTGAATACTTGACACAGTGCCTTCCTTGTAGTTTTCTTCTAACTTTCCAAGGTCTTTGAGGACCTTGACTCCTGAAATGCAATCTTCTTTTCCACCAAAACCTCTAGGGTTAAATTCATGCTCTCTAAAGACTATTTTTTTGAAGTTCCGTAAGGAATTAATTTTGTATGTGTTTCTCTATCTTCAAAAATACCACTTAATTTATTTCTTCTATGTAGAGCAAAACAAGCTGGATAAAAAAATTACCTGGTTACTAGTGTTCATTTGATTGATTTTTTTAACATTTTATTAGATATTCAAGAATGTTTTATTTTGATCATGATCACTGTATTTGTCTACTGCATAATATATAACCATTAAGGTTTTTATTACTTTAGGTAACTGAAAAATATATTAAATATATTTACAGTTTGTATGTGACTTTCCCAAGAAGATTGAACAAATATTTCAAGTAAAATTATGAATTATGTTTATGAGCATTTTAAGGGACAATCTTAGTACTTTATTATGACCAATAAAGAAAATAAAACTTGATTAACAACAGTATATATAGCCATAAAACTCTCAATTGGTTAGTTGCAAAGTTACAATAAATAGTTCACTGAAAATTTTAATGGGATGCACTATTAAACTGATCTTAACTATAATTCATTGCTTTGAATAAGATTCAATGACTCATATTTGAAATAACCAACTGGAAAATTTTAGTTACTATGTTAAAATTTGATTACATAATATATCATTCAATTAATTAACTCCAGAGAAATGAAGTTTCTTTTATTATACAAGTAGTTCCTTTTGAAAGCAATAAAATTAGTTTATAGCTAAGTTCATTTCATACCATATTTGCTTGAAATGTAAATAGCAGATTTCTAATGACAGGAATTTTTGAGCTCTCTTAAATAAATAGGCTACACTGTAGTGGTGTTTTCATATTAAGGTGGATATGAAATCCTGACTGCACTACAAGAAGTTGAGGAGATCATGGTCATTTACTGGTACTGGACAAAAATTAGATATATGTCTCTCAGATAATGTGAAAGTGCGAATGTCCTTTAGTGTGTCTAAGAGCCTAGAGCAAGTTCGTAACTCACTGTAAATTCATAAACTTATAAACACTGCTTATAAAGATGACCTAATCATTGGATTTATACATAAAAAACATGCATTGAATTAAAGAGCAACCATTGAACACTTGGTGTATTCTATTTCAGTTATTTTCTCTTTTCAAGATCGAATTCAACAGCAGACTCAAGTTAGGTGTGAATTTGGGGATACTTGTTAGAGGAGGCTTTAGCTTTCCAACCTTGCACAAATGCGCTATGGGTAGTTTAGAATCCATTTCATTTCCTAGTATTTTAATTTTCTGGGCTTTTTTCAATACATTAATCTGAAGTTGCTTGAAAGAGTTTTTTTTTTAATTTTTAGAAAAAATACCTGGTCAACATTTCAATCCCAAAACTCAAGAGGAGAATAAATATCTCTATCTATTTTTTCTTGAAATTGAATTATCACCATTGCATCTTTGGAATGAACCTCACTTGGTCATGATGTACTATTCTTATATATTGTTGAATTATATTTACTAATATCTTGTGTATATTTTTTCACCTGTGTTCTTGAAAGAGGCTATTCTATAATTGTATTTTCTTTGGTCCTCATTAGCTTTTGGAATCAAGATTATGCCAGTGCTTCCAAAAGATCTGAGGAATGTTACCTGTTTTTCCTTTATTTAAAAGAGGTTTTGTTAGATTGATATTATCTCTCCCTTAAGTGTTAGGAAGAATTTGTGGATAAACTCCTGTTGGTGAACTGAGTTGCATTTATTAGAAAGTTTAAAATATATATTGAAGTACGTATTTGTGCGTTTCGATTTTCTATTTTATCTTTTGTCAGTTTTAGTTGTTTTTCTAATGGAATTTTTCTGTTTCATTCAATTCTTTCAAGTTTATTGGTATAAATTATTTATAATATCTGTTTCCAATTTAATGTCTGTAGTTCCATTTGTCATTATTATATTGGTAATTTGTGTTTTTATTCTGTTTTTCTTTATCAGTTTTACTGGTGGTTTATAAGTTTAATTAATATTTTTAAAGAATCAACTACAATTTAAATTTGTTTATTTTACATCAATAATCTATTTCATTGATAACTGCTTTTCCCTCAGTTTTCTTTCTTCTGTTTTCTAAGGTTTAATTTATTGTTCTTTCTAGCTCCTTAAAATGGAAGATTTCAGTCTTTCCTCTTTTCTTACAGGAACAACTACATCTATAGTTTTCCCCTTCAGCACTGCCTTCATTGCAGATCATTACTCTTTTACCGTTGAATATTCACTATTCTGTATGTTGAAATATTTTTAGAAATGCTTTAATTTTGGCTGGGCACAGTACCACACTACTATAATCCCAGTTGCTGGAGAGGCTGAGGCAGGAGGATCACAGGTTCAAAGCTAGCCTCAGCAATTTAGTGAGACCCTGTCTCAAAATAAAATTAAAAAGGACTGCAGATGTAGCTCAGTGGTTAAGTGTCTCTGGGTTAAATTTCTGGTACCCACCCCTGCAAGGAAAAGAAAATTCTTTACTATCCCCCTGAATTTGTTTTAACTCATTTTTCGTTTCTAATATTTTTTCTCTTTCTTGACAAAGTATATAAAAAGTGGTTCTTGCAAGTAATTTTGTTTTGCTTTAAAAAATTTGGTTTATTATTAGAAAACTTTCAAGATTTTTCTAGATTGGAGGCCAATGAAAAAATTTATTGCCAGGTATGGAAGAATGTTAAGTAGTATACATTGATAGTATGAACTATTGATATTTTTGACTAGTCAGAAAAGTTTTACTGACATTGTGATGTTTCTTTTTACTTTTCTTTTTGTTATTTTTTGGAAAAACATACTACATGTTGTAAGTCAATAAGGAAGTTAATATAGACATATCTTTCTATTATGATCATACTTTTTTTAAAGAGAGAGAGGGATAGTGAGAGAGAGAGAAAGAGAAATCAATTTTATTTAGTTTTTCATGTGGCTTACATTGCTCCAACACTTCCTTGTGTACATGGTGCTTGGGTTTGAACCCATGTCCTCACGCATTCCAGGCAAGTGCCATTACTGCTGAGCTACTGTTCCAGCCCCATGATCATGCATTTTTAACAACATTTTTTGATGTATATGTATATATTAGGCTGCTAGGGCTGACACAATAAAGTACCACAGTCTGGTTGGCTTAACCAACTGAAATTACTTTTCTCCTATTTCTGAAAGCTGAAAGCATAAGATCAATGTGCCAGCAGGTCTGATTTCTAGCGAGGCTTCTCTTGCTGGCTTTCAGACAGCCAGTTCTCACATTACCTTTCCTCTCTGTATACATACTCCTGGTCTGACACTAATACTACTTGATTAGGGCTCCACTCTAAAGACCTCATTTACAGCCCAGTCTCTAAATACAGTTACATTGGGACTGGAACTTGAATATATGAATGTTTCAGGGACTTAAATCAGTCCATAATATATGTTATTATATCTATCAATGTGAAATGGCATCTCTATTTTATTACCATAGTAACATAGCCTATAATGCAATGTAATTTTGTTGTAATAATATATATGATCTGTATAGCTTGATTTGAGAAAAAGACTAATAATAGAGCTCATGAATAAGTGAAGATTTGCTTAGAATCTTCTTTCTTCACTTTCATCAAAACAATATTCATTTAACTTTCCCTTTTTGACTATCTAGCAGAAGTGATATACCAAATGAAATGTGTTTAAAACATGTTAAATGCATGTTTAGGAAATGTAAAAATAAAAATCTAGAATTTTGAAAATTATTAAGAGTACTGAATCCAACATGTGTCCTGGGGAATATTAGCTAACCACTGAGCTATTTTCTGATTCTGATTGATTTGGAGATGCTGAACTTTGCATAATTCAAGATCCTTTGAAAGGTGATATATGAGTGGTAAACTATGGAAATACCTGTTTTCAAGGAAGTATGAAGGGAAAATGTGCCTATATTGTTCTTGGTATGGGATATAGTGGGAAAAGAAAATGATTTTCTGGAGCTTATCTAGCCTAGGGCTTGGATTCATATTTTAATTTGTGGACTAATGTTTCCATCTCCCCCCATGTCAATTTATATGTTGAAATATTAAGCTCAAATGAGATGGTATTAGGACCTGGGACCATTGGAAGATGATTAGATCATCAGTCCAAAACCCTCATAATAGGTTAGTGTCCTTACAAAAAAATCCAGAAAGTTCCTTTATCCCTTTGACTATGCAAGAGAACATCACAGGAAAGCTGGTCCTCATCACAGTGAATACAGCGGGTCTTCAATCTTGGTTTTGACAGCCTCCAGAACTGTGAAATACAATTTCTATTGTTACTAAGCCAGTCAGCCTATAGTACTTTGTTATAATGGCCTAAACTGACTATGACATGAATTTAACTGGAAATTTAGCTTAAACTGGTCTCAGGTCAGATATGCCTACAGTCTATAAGAACTGAACGCAGAGCCTCTCCAGAGGAAAACAGTTTAAGTCTCAATGTCAAAAGCTTACCACAGATAAAGATGCAGGATTATGAAGAAAAAATTTTAAAAATAAGGCACAGAAGTGCATTACCATGTGAAAGCATCAGTTGTAACAGCAAAGAGAAGAATCTAGACAGCATGGATGGCAGATATCAGAAACAACAGACACCAACTATGAAATGTGTGTGCCTTGGAGTGGAATATAGTAACAAGATAAGGCACAAGAGTAAAAATTTAGCAAAATTGTATTAAGAAAATAATGCAATAAAATTTCAATATTAGAAAATACTGTAAATCATAATACTATAAATCATAATTGATCTTAGAAATTCAATGAACTGTCAAAATTCAGAGAAGCACAGATAAACAGAATGTGAGTTATTTGAGAAACAATCTGAAGAATGTGGCTATAGGTACACTAATAACGGATAAAATTACTTGGATGGGAAAAAGAATTACTAATAATAAGTCCACTATACGTATTGATTAAAGACGCAAATCATCGAAATACAATCATTTCTTATAGGCAACTTTTATTCAACTGAAATATACAACTTTAAGATATACACATCAAAAATAATCAGAAGTGCAAATATGAATTGATACATTTACCATTTTTATGGGAGATAGTAATCCATCTTTCTTAGTGAACAGACCAATATACAAAATATAAATATGAATATAGATGATTTAGGTAAATTAATTACATGAATGGAGCTAATAGATATGAAAAGAATCAGGATTCCTTTCAGATGCATGTTTATGATGCAAAAATATTGATACTATTGTAGGTCATAAAACAAGTCTGAGCTGCTATCAAATATTTGCTGTTATGCATGCTAAATTGTCTTACCACAAATATATTAGGTTACTATCAATGAAGCAAAATACACAATAAACACTTCTGTAAATAACTCATAGGTCCAAGAAGAAACTATATTAGTGAATATATATAATTAATCAAGAAAATACTGCATGACAAAGTTAAAGTTTGCAAACTGCAACATTCTCTCAATCAGGGATTAGTAATTTAATAGGTTGGAAAGGATGAGAGGATATTTTGTGATCTCTTTTACATATTTCTTTTCATTTTTTATTTATAAACCTTTAAAAATGTAAAAATCATCCATAGTGTTGGGATCATAAAGTATGCAAAATTTGGCCAACAGATTGTAGTTTGCCAATCTGATTTAATGGTTAGATATACAGCTTTGATTTTTATTGTATATAGGAAAATTGTTGCAATTTGATGAATTCAGTATCCAACTTATTTATGAAAGAACAAATTAAGAGAATAGAATTAAATCACAACGATGAACAAATTAAATTGGAAATATATTTAATAAGTATTGGTGTATCCAAAAGATGTTCATTTTAATTTTCTAATAAATTTAATTGGTATATAACTTTAATTTTATCAAAGTGGCAAAGTAGGAGAAATAACTATAATCCACTTATTTGATGAAAATATAGTATGATGTGCATTTAATCCCAGATGTTATAATTGCATTAGAGAACATAAATATGTATGAATTATTATGAAAAAGAACACTTTACACATGGCCCAACTGATTGTACAATCCAATCTGAAATGCTTTTAATGTACTTTGACAACATTAAAATCATATTAATGGAATCATTGTTTTGGTTTCATTTTAAAAAATATTATTAACATCAATAGAAAAGCTTTATCAAATTGCCAAGAGTCATTAAACACAAGCTGAAGATGATGTATGTTTCCAATTCAGCACATTTTCTGTATAGACACTAGATAGGGATCAAACTAGGTACATTGTAGATAGTGAAAAAGACTTCAACATGGTTATTGACCTCATGGAGCTTGTAATTCATTAAATATCTAAACATGAATTTAAAAGATAGTTACAGTAATTGGAAAGTATTAAGAAGGAATTGTCAAAGTGTTATAAGAAAGAAAAACAGGAGGGCACAGAGGTTTAATGGGGAGCAGTTAGAGGCTCCTCACTTATGGATTTTTGGGGGCTGGTATTTTATTATGTTGTGATGGAAGAAGAGGAGCATACAATGAATGGGATTTATTCTGTAAATCATGGGATAGATCACACTGACCTTGAAGGTCTTGGTAAGGACCAATGATTATATTAATATAACAGTGAGAATGGAGTATTTATACCATTTGAAAACTCAGTACATATGTTGCATGGAGACTGGTTTACTTAGAAACATATGGAATTAGGGAGACCAATGGGAAACGTAATCAGGTCTGAGATGAGGATGGCTTGGGCCAGTGTTGCAGCAATGGAGATGGTGAGATATAGACAATTTAGGACAAAATCTGCAGGTAGAATTGATAGGGTTTTGTAGATTTGCTGTAGGAAGGGAAAGGAAATCTTAGCCAGTGGTTTCTTTTTCTCACTAAAGTATGAGAAAAGTCAGGTTGTGAAAGTGATAAAGACAATGGTTCTTTAACCTCAGATTCACTGTGGAATAAACCAAGCAATTTAAATACATATTAAACTTTGCCAAACCCCTAAGGATTAATTACCTTAAACTGGGGTAGGGCTCAGGCAGCTTTAAAGTTCCCCAAATAATTTCCCAGGGTCAAGAGTAGATAGCCATTTTGGGCAGAAGTGGAATATGAAGTGCATTTGATGTTGGCTGTCACAAATTGGAATGGCTAAACCCTCTCCCTACGTTCAAGAATCAGGAGCTATTGGTTATTCAGGGGTGTTTTGAGGCAAGTGTGACGCAGAGTCAAATGAGGTGATTATCAGCATGATTATGATCATGCGTAACAGAGTCTAAGCTGGGGGGTTAGGGGAGGTGCAAGTAGGTGATGGTCTATGAGAAAGCTATAGGTTCAATAAAGGACCTAAAAAGGAGGAGTAGCAGGTAGTCAATCCTACTTGCTTAAATCCAAAGGAAGAAGGGATGATTGGTTAAGAGTAACCTAGACACCTACTTACCTCCAGGACAGAAAATTACAGGTACTAAAGAGAAAAAAGTACCCTTGAGGAATGTCTATCAATCAAAGCAGAAAGTGAATGAGGACATTTCAGGCTAAAAGGAATTTCTGCCTTATATATAATGGTTATTATTTTCATTGTAATTGTTATTCTGAAGTGCTTCCTAAGGAAAATTTATGGAAAGCACTAGTGCAAATTTGCAAGTACCATGAATTTGTTTTCCTCACTGGAAAGTGGAAATTAGTGGGAAGTCCAGAATTCATCATGCTCAATGAAGTATCTATCAGTAAGACTAAGAAGTAGAGCAAATCTAATAGCAATTCTTTGGAACATAATTTGTGTTGTGGGTGTAGGATAACATCAGGAACCTCAGATGATTTACCATAGAATTAATTCTATGTATTAAAGTGGCTAAAAAGCATGTGTGCTGCAATTGTATTGGTTGGATCCAAGTTACAAGTCTGTCCCTTACAACTTTGAGCAAGCTACTTCTTTCTGTGCCTCAATTACTTCATTTGTACAGAAAGAGCAGTGGTTTGCATTTCATAGGGAACAATGTAAAGGTCTTAGTATCATGTAACACATAGTAAATATCCAAAATGTGGTCATTATTATATGTACATATACATAATGATATGTATTTAAAATCTTAAAACATATTTTTATAAAAAACTTTATATCACATTTGGGACCTATTTATAAACCATGAACATATTCCTATTACTCTTGGAATTAAATCATACTCCTTCCCATGAGCTGGTTCTTTCCTACTTTTCCAGCCTCATCTCTGCCATTCTCCCCCCTTACCATTTCTGAAGGTCAATGCTCCAATCTCTCCCAGCCACTGGCATTTGCAAAGGTTTATGCTCCACAGAACTAATACTCCTCCGTGGGGTTCATTTGTGATCATAACATCCCTGGTGCATTCAATTGAGCTTCACTTGCCCTTTTTCTTAATGTTCTGTATTTGAAAATAAGAAGAAACACCCCTGGCCCCATATGAAAAAAAAAAAAGGAAGAAAGAAAATCACAGCTTGAAGCATGAAGTTCTCAGAAGCAGAATAAAACACTTCAGTATTTAAAAGTTAATCAGCATTTTAATTACTGAGCTTTAAGGTTTTCTTTTAAAAGGAGAAGCAAACATGTTCATGCTGACAAACCAAGTTTGAGCCTGATGTTACTTGAAATGTCAATTAAAAACCCTTGAAAGGGCAATAAAAAGCAGTGCAATAATAATGTAGTAAGAAGAGAGGAATCTCCCGGTAGCTATTCCCTTAACTGATGACCTGTGCTAGTGTGGGGTTTGGTGTTCCTGGATCCCCAGAGATAGAAGGCGGGGTTTTACAGGTCGACTTGGACGTGCAACAGTTAGACAAGTCAGGCTCTTCCGCCAGCAGAGCCTTTTGTTTATGGCGTGCTAGGAAGCTAAGCTGGTTGCAATGGAAAAGTGACATGAGCATATGGAAATGTGGGCATTGATTAAACCATTTTTTTTAAATAAAGCTGCCATTACTCCTTCAAAACCTAGAGCTGAAGTTCAGGGTGAAAAGAACCCAAGTAATTCCCCCTTACCTTGCAATCCTCAAATAATGGCTTGTTTAAAATACCATCTTTTTTTTTTTTTTTTTGAAGTTTTGACAGTTCTCAACCCAGCAGGCAGTTTCAGTTTGTTTCTTGTCAGTTTCCCAGCCCTTTCTGGCAATGTAACAATTTCATTGTGAGCTCTGTTCTACTAGTAAATCTTGACTTGAAAATTCTTCAGGGTCATAGAGGTCCAACTATTTTCTGTGTTAACGACACAAATTTTGAAATGGAAAATAATCTGTTTTCTTTTCTCAAGCAGTGGAAATATCCTAGGGCTGTTCATTATTTTGTATTTTGTTGATCAATTTTTCATACGTAGCCTATTTAGCCAACTTGTTAATCCATTTTCCTTCAGGAAACTTTGTCATGGCCCTTCATTTACATACGGTAATGTTGTTGGCTCTGTCATTCCACTTGCACTAATCTGTTTCATAACCCATAAAATATTTGACAAGGCTGAGGCATCTTCCAGAAAGCAGAAAAGCATAAAGGCAGGCAGGTTTTTGCCGTTTTACAAAGGATCGGTTTGAAATCTGTTTCTAGACCATAGTCTGTGATCTTCTCACATCACCTAATAATAGGGTTGATTTTTCCACAAGAAAACAATATAAACTTCTCTTAGGTTCAAATGACTTAAGAGATAGAAAGGAAGATAAATGACAATAAATAGTATAGAAATGTTTCATGAGATTTAGAAGCAATCTTAGCAATGAATTAGCAGTCTAGCTCATTTTGCAGGTAAGGCTCACCCTCGTAATAATGGATTCAATCTGGGTGTGATGGTATACACTTGCAATCCCAGGACTCAGGAGGCTGAATCAGGAGAATTGCAAGTCCCAGGCTATCCTTAGCAGTTTAGTGAGACCCTGTCTCAAAGAAGGACTGGGCCTACAGCTCAGTGGTAAAACACTCCTATGTTTGACACCCAGAACTAAATTAGTGATGATGTTGATGATGGACTCAGAACTTGGTGTTCTAACTCACAGGCTAGTTTTCTTTGTTTTTGTACTACCAGTTACTGGTCAAGGAATGCTTCATGGAATTCCTATAAGCTCTAATTGATCTATGTAATCCTTATCAATTTAAACAAAACAAAGTAGGGCTGGTATTTTGTTCAGTGATAAGTGCTTGCCTCATATGTATGAAGTCCTGGATTAGACCGCCAGCAGCAAAAGAGAAAAAAAAATCAAAGCAACCAAACAATAACTTAGTGACTTCCACTGTTATGTTCTAATAACACCTTGAAAATAGTTGTAGCACGTTCTACATTTTACTTCTTTTTTGTATATCTGTCGTCCTAACCTGATTGTTCCCAAGGTGAGACCTGTCTTAATCTTTTTGGTATTCTTAGCACTTGTATACTTTCTGGCAGGAAGTCTAGGCTCAATAAATATTTATTGAATGGATATAAATCTCATATCTATTGCAATAGGGAAAAAGCTAAATTTATTTTCTGGCCATGGCTATGGTAGATATTTCAGAATTTTTCCGTAGTTACTATCTGTATGACTCTGAAGTTGTACTAAGGCCCTTCAGATCTGCAGCTCTCTCTTATTTAAGTGAAAAGATATAACAGGAAGAAAAAAAGTGTTTCTCTAACCACTCAAGCTCTCAGTTTCAAAAACAAAACAAAGCAAAAAATCCCTAAAAAACTTATAAATTATTAAGTGATTGCACTTTGGGTTTATGGAGCATGTTTCATTTCAGGAACTCCCTGTGCTTTTGGAGAATCAACTCCTTTATTTTGACAACACTTTGGAGTTGGATAGGGGGTAGTATTATTTTGCTGATGGAAAAAATGAGGCTCAGTGGGGTTAAATGATTTGCTTGGGGTCACACAGGGCTCATTCTGTGTTTGTTATTTGTTTAGAAGTTGCTTCTGAAAAGCATTGCAGCTCCACTGGAGAGAAGCTATTAAGTAGCCATGGGTTGGAATGTCTCCTCGGGATTTCCTATATACAGGGAAATGTTAGGATGCTTGTTACATGTTAGGTTGGGCATTTTGCCTTCTACATTTTAATGAAGGCTTCAGTTAGTAAAAGACAAGAGACAGAACAATTGTGTATTTCTGATCCTGGTCCCCTTTATCTTTGACCTCTCCCCTATCAGCTGGAGCTCTTTGCCCTCTGCTCTAAATCCTTTTGTTTTTAAAGTTGTTACATATACACAAATTCTTCCAGAAAAAGTTTGAGTGTTAAACTTGTTTTCTAAAAGCACTTTCTCAATGCATTCCTCCCTGTATTGTTCCCATGAGAGATTATTTCTGACCTTTAATCACTTCACTGTTACAGCAGATGTTACTATTGGTAGATGAAAAATTCTCATAAAACAATCCAATAATCCCTACATCCATCCAGTGGTATATGGAAATTCTGTTGATTTCAACACTTACTGAAGGTTGCCATGTGAAGTATCATCAATTATGGCAACAGAAAACTAATGTTAACAGCATAAACAACCATCCTAAACATGATTTCATTTGATCCTCCCAATAATTTTGGGAAATGGGTGTCATCATTTCCACTTACAGAAGAATTCAAGCTCAGAGATTTGTCTAGCCTCACTCAGAGAACAAGTAACATGTACAATGTCTAGAATCTGAACCCTAGATTTTGGATGTAGTATCTTCAATATAATTATCATTATCATCATAGAGCAACAATGTCAAACTTTTTTGGTAGTTGTCAAATGTTCATGTGTCCCAGTTATTTTACTATATTTTCCCTTTAGTTTCTATATTTGAATACAAAAGAAGATGCTTTACTAAATACTTCAATGTGGTTGTCACTTGACATTTATTCTTTCACTTAATTTTAACAACATTCCAGGAAATGAAAGTCAGGTAGATAAACTGGTTAAAGTCACAAAGTTAGGTCATAGTAGATGATGTGTAATTTTTATTTATTATACTTTTATTGATGTTTGATTGGCATACCAAAATCTGCATAGTTAATGTATACATCTTAATGATTTATAAGATAAGTATATACCTGAGACACAGTTGATATAAACAATACCATAAATATGATCATTACCTTAAAAAGTTTCCTCTCTCTTCTTTTATTTTTTGCTGTGTACTTGTGATTTATTCTCTTAAGTTCTTAAGCAAAAAATAGAGTATTGTTAACAATATGTACTATGCTATATAGTAGATTACTAGGATTTATTCATCTAGAATAATTGAAATAATATACCCTTTGATCAATATCTTCCTGATTTTTATTCCTTCCTGTCCAAGGTAACCAGTATTTGGTTCTTTGCTTCTAATACTTTCATTATTTTAGTTTCTTGTTATCAGTCGGATCGTGTAATATTAGTTCTTTAGTGTTCACCTTATTTCACGTTTTATAGTGCCTTCCAAGTTTTATAATGCCCACATTTTAGCAGATGTGAAGACACCCATTTTGTGGCTGAATAATATTCCATTATAGGTATGTACCATATTTTCTTTAGTCATTCATTTACTTGTGAATATTTAGGTTGTTGTAGATTCTTACTTCTATAAATAATGCTGTGTTGAACATGGGAGTGCAAACATCTGTTTACAATTCCAATTTCAAATCTTTTGACTATGTAACTGCAAGTTGTAGGGTTGGATCATAAAGGGGCATATTTTTAATTTTTTGAGGAACCTCTATATTATTTTACATGCTGGCTGTGCCAATTTATATCTCTTCAACAGTACATGAAGGTTTCTCTTTCTTTCACGTCCTCACCAACTCTTCCTGGATTTGTGTCTTTCTTTCTTTCTTTCTTTTTTTTGGGGGGGGGGCAACAATCATACTAACAGGTGTGGTGTGATATCAGAGTTTTGATTTGCACTGGTATGAAGAGTAATGATTTGAATAGTTTTTTATATATATCTGTTAGCTATTTTCTATACCTTCTTCAGGGAAATCTTTATTCAGGTATTTTATCCTTTTGTAATGGGTCATTTGATTTTTTTACCATTTAGTTATTAGAGTTCATCATATTTTATATATTAACCATTTATCAGATTATAGAATACCTTACAAACATATGCAAGTGTAAATATTTTCTCCCAATTTTCAAGTTAGCTTTCTATTCTGTTGATTGTTTCCTTTGCTGTATAAGAGCATTTGAGTTTAATGTAGTCTCATTTGTCTATTTCTGCTTTTGTTTGCTTTGCTTTTCAAGCCATATCTAAGAAACATTTGCCAAGGCCATAGTTCAGAAGATTTTCTCATATGTTGACTTCTAGGAGTTTTATGGTTTCAGGTCTTAAGGTTAAATCTTTAAACCATTTTGAGTTGATTTTGTGCATTGGGTGAGATGGATTTTTGATTTCATTCTTTTGCATGTGGGTATCCAGTTTTCCCAACATCATTTATTGAAAAGATTGTTTTTCCACATTGTGTATTCTTGTCCCATTGTCATATATCAATTTATTATAAATATGTGCTTTATTTCTGGGTTCTTTTTTCTGTTCTATTGGTTGGTTGATATGTCTGTTTTTGTGCCAGTGGCATACTATTTTCATGACTTCAATTTTTTTTTTTTTTTGGTTAGGTATCCTCCATGAGATATTCATGACATCAATTTTGTAATTTATTTTGAAATCAGAAGTGTAATGCCTCCTACTTTGTTTCGCTTGCTCAAGATTTTTTGTTGATAACATGATTTACAGGTAACATGATCTTATATATGGAAATACACTGAAACTGAAAAAAAAGTTTAGCAAAGTTGTAGGGTGTGGGGTGCTGGATTGTCCCCCGGGAGCCCATCAGGAGAAGGATGAGTGCTGACGGCTGGAAACTGGGCCCCTCCTCGTCCAGGGACCCCTTCCCTCCCAGCCGGGGAAAC
>PVKS010008179.1:0-61343 GCA_004027875.1 Aplodontia rufa
TTATTTAGTTTTTCACATGGCCTTCGTCGCTCCAACACTTAGTTGTGTACGTGGTGCTGGGGTTTGAACCTGGGTCCTCGTGCTTGCCAGGCAAGTGCCGAAACTGCTGAGCCACCGCTCCAGCCCCAACTGTCCATCTCTCTTTAAAAAAAAAAAAACAAAAAATAGGCACTTGGAACACATCCGTGAAAAAACGGAAAGATTTCTGCCCTCTTGGGGCTTACAGCTTCAGGGTGAAATGACTAGATAATAAACAAGAATAATAAATACATAAATTATAAAGTTTTGAGGAAGTTCATAAGTGCTCTAGAAAAAATCAGAAGTGGAGCAGGGCAGAGAGTGGTGTGCGCAGTGTGGAGGTGGGAAAGGGCAGACTGCGTATAGACAGGGCATTGTGGACAGGCCCCTGAGAGGGACTGAGCTGGCCTTAAAGTGGGGGAAAGAGCCAGAGTTCCCAGGCAGGAGCCTGGAGAGTTCCAGTGTGGCAAGAAGGCTGCTGTGCTTGGAGGGAGGGAGAGGTGCTGGGCAGGGGTGGGAGGTGGTATGGGCATTGCAGGAATGTGAGGAGGGATGTGACATGATCCCAGCTTGTTGCTTAACTGGGTGCGGTGGTGGTGGCTGCAGTCCTAGCTACTTGGGAGGCTGAGGCAGGAGGATCCCTCGAGAGGCCTGCCTTGACAAATTAATAAGATGGTGTCTCCATTTTTTTCTTTCTGCTAATGGGGGTTGAACTCAAGGGCATTTTACCACTAAGCTACTCCTCCAAGCCATTTTAACTATTTTTAAAGGCAGGGTTTTACTAAGTTGCCTGGAGCCTTGCTAAATTGCTGAGGCTTTCCTCAAACTTGTATTCCTCCTGCCTCAGCCTCCTGAGTCCCTGAGATTACAGGTGTGCACCACCCTCTCCAGCTAAAATAAAAATCTTAAAAAGGGCTGGGGGTATAATTCAGTAGTAGAGCGTCACTGGGTTCAATGCCACACACATGCAGACCTACACAGAAAAGAACCTGGGTTGAGAAGGGACAGCAGAGGAGGTCAGTGCGGCAGTAGAGAGACCAAATAATCACATTCTAAAATTACATCAGAAAATTTTAAAGCTCTCCTTGGTTTACTTTAAGCCAGACTCAGAACTAGAACATTAAAAACAAAACAAGACACTTCCTGCTCAGTTGCTCTCTTGGATTAAACTTCAACACCCTCCCCAGCCCAAATGCCACCCTGGCTCACTGCTTCCTCCACTTGCAGGAGCTGGATCTCTAGAAGCTGATGAGGCAGTTCCCTCCCAGGGTGGTGCCCTTACCTCACAGAAGACACACCGGGAGGGCTGCTGAGGCAAGCATAGGTTGGAATGTTCCAGAAGCAGTTCTGGAATGCTTGGTGATGCAAGCAGAGTGGCTCTTAGGAAGAGGCAGGCAGGACGCCCCTTGTACCTCACTGATGAGCAGCTACAGAGGGGTCTTCTGTGATCTCTAGTGACAAGACGCAAAGCGCCACTCCTTAGTGTGTTGTGCTCTGTCCTGCACATTTTGCCAGTCTTTCTTTTCTTTTTCAAGGTCCAATGTGAGGGATATAGTGCAGGGAATGAGAGAGAAACAGGGTGGGAGGAGAGCGAGGGAGAGAGATGGGGCTGGGCGGGGGAGATCATACGGGAGAGGAGATCCACAGAAACTAAGGTCCCAAACCTAAGGGCAGTGGTAAGACTGAACTTGAAATGTCTCAGTCTCCAGAACTGACTTTCAGTGTAGGTAAACATACGGGAGTTATAAGCAAGAACGCTCAGGGCGTTCTTAATTATTTCACATGACTGAGGATACAGGAGTGCAGCTATTCGCAGAAATCCTAGGAGAGATTACTGCCCTAGAAAGAGAAGTCTCCAGGCCTCTGCTGAACCAAGTAAAGCCATCAGAAGGTTTAGATGGGACTCCAGGGAAATACCCAATCACAGGAGACCACACACGAAGGTCACTGAGCTGCCGGAGGGAACACAGGGTGCAGAGCCGCCAACTGGGATCCTCCAGAGCAACCCTGCGGCAGTGAGGATCCTAAGGCCACACCTTCCAGTGTTACAAACGTCCGGGCACTGAGCAATGCCTGACCCGGGCCAAGGCCGCAGGATCCGTGCACAAAGATGACATACTTGACATTCCTGATGTCATATCTGTCTACGTTCAAATCAGTTTACAAAGATGAGCTGCCCATCTATTTTTAAAAGGCATGAAGAGGATATGATATAAGCTCTCTTCATGAATACAAAGATTGTTACTTAAAATGAATTCTCCGTGGGTGATCCAAGGCCTGCTAGCTGTAACGTAAAGTTCTTTTCTTTTGTCCTGGCCATGTCACCCAAGTTCTCTGTGGTGTCCCTGCCACCATCTGTCTAAGATTTGAAACTTTCTACATGAAGATCCCTCTTCACGCAGCCGATAATTACGTGTCAGGCTCACAGGTGGGAAATGTGGCAAAGCCCGCTTCAAATGAAGATTCGTTCTTACAGAGAATTGACCCATATTAATCAGGTTTGCAGCAGATGCCACAAGTAGACCAGAACGCAGCCCGGTGTAAGAAAGAGGAAGCAGAAGTTGTTAAAATGACTCTGAAAGCCCGTGAGTTATGAAGTGACACATTGCTCTGGATGGCTTCTTTTAATGACTATAAACCAGAGGCGATGCTCATGGGAGACAAAGGTGGCTCACTGGGTCCCTGGGGACAGCAGTGGCAGCTGCAGCAGCCTCGCTGGCTGGCTGTGCCCCCAGCAGTGTTGGCTGTAACCAGGCTGCAGAAAATCAGAGGGGGCGGGGCTGGGAAACCGGTCTCAGCCACACTCACCCAACGCGGCTGCTGCCGGCCAGATGGAAAAGTGTGCGCAAGAGCCCAGAAGGGTCCGGAAAGGCTACAAAGTGACACTACTGCTGGAGAGGGCATGGGGATGGGCTCACAAGGGGGACCCTGGCTGTCCTAGAGCTGGAGCAGCAAACCGTCACAGACTTGCTGGCTGAAGACAACCAGGGATTTATTCTTGTTCTGGGGGCTGAAAGTCCCGCAGCAGGTCTGTGCTCCTGCCAAGGCTCTAGAGAAGAATCCTTCCTCACCTCCTCCCAGGTCAGGGGGCCCAGGCATTCCTTGGTTGGTGGCAGCATAAGCCCAGTCCTGCTTCTGTGGTCCCATGGCCTTCCTCCCTGTGCATCTGTTACCTGTCTCGACTGAGGGGCTACTCTAATTTGATCCACTCCACTTGAGATCCCCAAATAATTCCATCTTCAAAGGCCCCATTTCCAAAGGTCACAGCCTGTGGTGCCAGGTGAATGTGAAGTTTCGGGGGATACTTCTGTCCACAGCAGCAACACCATTTGTAGTTTAAAACACATATATGTGCATATATATATATATATATATATATACACACACATATGTAAATTGAGGTTGTATACAGGTACCAAGGAACAAAATGAGTCAGGTGCAGCTACTCGAGAGCCTGAGGCCAGTCTGGGCAATTTAGTGAGACTCTGTCCCAAACGAAAATAGAGTGAAAAGGGCTGTGGGCGTCGCTCAGTGGTAGAGCACCCTGGGTAATTCCCAGTATTGCAAAGTTAAAAAGAAAATCTAAAATGTGTTATGGGAAGCAAAAATATATTTATACGCTTGCTTCTTCTAGCTGGATGGAAGGGGAAGTGATTGGTGGGAAGCGGGGGGAATAGATAATTATAAGGAGCCCTACAGCTCACTACCTGCCAGACGCTAAGTGATTTGGGTGGATTAAATCACTTAATCCTTAGCAATCTCATCAGGTGGGCGATCTCATCATCCCCATTTTACACGTTAGGAAACTGAGGCCCAGAAGTCCAGGGGCCTGCTCAAGGTCAAGGTCGAGCTGGGGACAGAGCCACTTGGACACTGCTTGTAGTCACTGTGCTGCACCATCTCCTCAGGCACCGCCACCCCCGGAGCACACACACACGCCTCCCAAAACATTAAGAAATGGGCAACCATTCCTGCAGACAGAGGGGTCTGGAGCATTCCGTTTGTGGAACTGATGAAACTCAATGTTGTCAGAGGCTTCCTCAGAACAAATGGAAACTTGTAGGGACGGAGGATGGAGGACAGAGGAGCTGTTCAGCACACCACACCACCCACTGCCTTTCCAACCACAAGTGACTCTGACCAACCCCAGCGCAGCGACACTCTGGTCAAAGGGCAGCCATGCCAGGTGGCTGCTCCCAGCCCAGTGGTGACTGACGTCTTTTCCAGGGCACATGCTGAATGAAGAGGGAACTGGTAGGTGTGTTTAAGAGAACAGAAGTGACGACAGTGGTGCTCACACCTGTGCCAGGTGCCAGGCCCATTGTTATCACTTGAGCCTTTCCAGGCCCTTCTGAATCATTATTGGCCCCATGCCGGACAATGACAAAGCAGAGAGGTTACCCTTGTGGCAAAGATGGCCATGGGCTTCTCCCGTGACTTCCTCAGGGCTCCCCCACTGCGGAAGGCTATAAGCTCACATGTGCAGAGCAACGATTACCTAAATGAATCTTTGGGACATTTCCACTGGGGCAGTGTGGAAAGTTCAACTTTTCAGGTAATTTCCCTAAGCTAAGCAACTTATTGAGTTAAAAATAGGTCTTTCATGTGCACAGCCTGAAGTTCTGGGGGTGGAGCAGCTTCCTTATAAGGCAGAAATTTCAGGCTAACAAGTGCAGTTAGGTGCCACCAGAGCCCAGCTAAGGACCAGGAAAGCGGCTCGTGCCTCCTGGCTTTTCCTGCTCTCACCTAGAGCTAGGCTGGATTCTCAAGGCGACCCAACAGAGCACGGTGCTAATGGAAGCCACTGGCATTCAAAACCAGTGCCACGGCTTCCAGCTCCATGTCCCTGGCAAGTGCCTCCGCTCATGGCCTTTGTTTCTTCATCTGTAAAATGGGTGAAACAATAAAATCTACCTCCAAAGGCCACTGTGAGGATTAACGGGGCTTCTCTAGAGAAAGTGCTTGGTATACTGCCTGGTGCTTGGCACTGGAGATGCCAGGCACCATTACTGGGGTATCAGGAGTGCAGTCCTCTGCAATCGGATCTCTCCTGCGGGTGGGGGAAGTGCCATCAGTCACCTGGGCTCAAGGGAGTCACTCTGTGCTCAGTCCACCCAAAGCTGTCTATCTGCTAGCACTTGATGAGAAATACAAAGGGTTTTTGTTGTTGTTTTTAAAGAGACTCACTTTTAAAATACCTCCATCAGACCCCTTCAAAATGGAGGGCTGATGGGTAGGGTCCATCTTCCTTTTCTGTGTGTTGGGCTGTTTCTTTTCTGATAACTAGAGCAGGTTTCTTTCCCCACAGGGACCCCTTTCTTTCCTCTGAACCGGATGGGAAGATCCCCTTTCTCTTTTCAGTAACAGGCAGGAACAACGTCCCATTGACTAGGAGAATGGAGTGTTTCTTACCCGGAACCCTCTTCCTGCTGCGGAGGCAGGGACCTGTCCTCTCGCCCTGGCTTCCGAAGAAGACTGTGATTCAAGTTCTCCATCCTCTCTCCCTGGCTTCCGAAGAAGACTGTGATTCAAGTTCTCCACAGGCAGCTAGGGCAGCCAGGATCCCTGTTTTACCTGTGATTTCTGATCTGTGCAGCTCTAAGAACTACCCTGGTCCCACCTGCCCTGCACCTGCCAGATCAGCCAGCAGCATCCCTTTCCCTCCCACCACATTCCGCAGCTCCGCTCCTCGTTCCACTCAAGCCCCCGGTCTACTATACTAACGTGTTTATTGTCTCAAGTGGGAACACAAAGTCCAAAAAAGGTAGGGATTTTGTATTGCTCAATGTTAGCAGCCTCAGTTTCCAGCACAGCGCCTGGCGGATAGTAGGTGCTCAGCACACCTTCAGAGGATGAAGGAAAGAAGTCTGAAAAACCCAGAGAATGCCTTTCTGATAAATGGATAATCTAAGTTAAGATGCAATCCTTGTGCATTTCCAGAATGGCCCCAGGTTGAGTCAATCAACTGGCACAATTTATGGAGACAGAGAGTTGTGACCTGGTTCCTGCTCTCAGGGAGCAGAGTTCAGCTAGTGAGAAAGCTCCCAAATACGAGTGGAAAAATGAATCCAGGTAGAAGGCAAAGCAGGCCAGCAGGGCCAGCTGGTGGGCGCAGCTGCTGTTTCCATTTTTCCTGGCACCTGCAGGGGCCTGGAGGCCAGGTGACCCACCTGTCAGCGCAACCGCACTGGTGTTGAGGGACTCCTGCCCTTTAGGCGCCGGCTCCTACACTCTGGGTGCTCTCTGCAGCCTGCACCCTGAAACCACGCCAATATTTCCAGGAAGTACACACCAACTGCTTGTTCTTGGTAGGTTTTTTTCCTCTCTTCTTTTTCTCTCTTGCTGCTTTTTGCAAATTAAAAAGCAAGTCAGGAAGCAATGTTAAAAATAATCAAACCACAGCTAAAGGAAGGCAGTATCAAAAGAAGAGAAAAAAGTCAAGTTGAATATTATTCCACAGTGCTTTATACTTGAGGCCCTGTGATCATTCACTCTGAAATCCGTTGGGGCCCGGGGGAGTTCATGGGGCCAACATTACTTTTCGTTTGCATTACTTACATGGGCCATAAAAATTAGCATTGGCTTCTTGGCCACAAGCCGGAAAAAGTGAAGCCATGGGGAGGGAAGAATGTTCATCAAAATGCAAAACCCACGGTTCCAGTTTCCTACATTGCAAATGCTTATTGCTGTCAGCAAACTCCTCTTCCTGCTCAAAATCACCTTCCCCTACCAGGGATCTGAGCCCCCCAAGAATGGAAGATGGAAGCTCTGCAGCACCCTGACTCACCTGGGGGAGGATCTGGGTGCTTCTGAGATGCTCTGTGCTCCAAGGTTTGGGGCTAGGAAAAGACAGGAGTGGGGGGCTCAGGAAGAAAGGAAGTGGCCTCAGAAAGAACTCCTTTCCAATTTTTTTTGAGGCTTCCAGAACATTAAAATAGAAAAGATATTAAAACAGGATGCCCAACTGTGGCATATTTTTCAACAATTAAACTTAAATTAGCCCTTTTTATGCACAGGTAAACAAAAGAAGGCATCCCTGCGGTTCCCTAGGTAAGTCCAAGGCCTAGGAGAGAGGGAGCTCAGCGTAGGCACAAAGGGGCCACCAAGGGCAGAGCTGTGGACATCTTGGGTTTTGTTGGTGGGTCTCCATCACACTGTAATTCAGACACTGTTGGAAGCCTCATCTGAGGTCCTCCCTGAACGGGAAGCCCTCTTCCCTTTGCTCACTCTCTGAGGATGAAGCCACCCACAGTGGGGCCGCCTTTGCTCTCTGGTAGACAGAGGGGCCTCCTCTGGGTGTGGAGGGTGGGGCGGCCCAGGATGAGTTGGCAGCTCCCTTCCTGGCTTGCAGACTCCATGGGTCCTCTCCAAACACCAGGGTTTGTTCAGGACATTTTCTCTGACTCACCCCTGGTGATAAGACAGGCAAGGTGTTCAAGCCAGTCCTCAGCATTCAGGGAGATTTTAGATTTTTTACCACTGGAGGTTTGATTTCAGAATTTGCAAGTTCCTTCACAAAACTATTGTGAGCTTTGACAGAATTGTAGTCAGTCTGAGAGCCAAAACAGCAGGGAAAACAATAAAGAGCATCTGAACCTTTTGCATAAAACTGAGGGAAGCTTTAATCTTTGCCACCCTACTGCTGCATTTATTTATTCCTTCAACCAATATTTATGGAGTTCTAAGTGCCAAGTCCGATGCCAAGTTCTGGAGAAAGGAGAAAGGCAGACCTGGCCCCTTTCTGAATGAAGCCTGCAGTGTGCGTTCGCAGGGGAAGGTGGACCTGACTGAAAATCACAAAGCAGCCTAAACAGCCACAGCATTAAGTGCCAGGGAGGAGAGGTTCATGGGCTAAGAGCACATATTATGGAGCCTGACTTGGCTAGGCAGGTCAGAGAAGAAGCTCTGAAACATACTGAACTGGATCTGAGGGATAAGAGGAGGAAATAGAGACAGAAGACTATTTTTAGAAACAATTGCCATGTGCAAAGGGCCTATGGTAGGAGAAAAAATTAAAAACTGACAATTAGGTCTGGAGCAGTAGCAGAGGCGACACTGTGGGTGTGGGCCAGGGTGGGGAGACCTACACTGGTGGGAAGGAAGGAGGCTGCCTGAGCAGGATTTTCAGATTCCTGGGGTTTCTTGTGCCCTGAAAACAATGGGAAGGGACAGGAAGACTTAATTGGCAGGGAGGGTTGGGGATATCTGAATTACATTTGCATTTTGGAAAGATCTACTCTGGTTGCAGAGATAATATTTCTGCAGGTAATTTTTGCTCTACAAATCCAGCAAGAGCAGCATCAGTATTAAGTCGCTGGAAGCGGAGGCTGATGTCTTGCAGCCAGACCTGGATTTGAATCCTGACTTCATGCCTCCCCTGGCTTCAGGCAAGCCTGCCTTTCAGAGCCTCAGCTTCCTCATTCATAAAACGGGTTAATAATACCTCCCGCATTGTGGTGAGAGTTAAGGCAGTGAAAATAAACCACCTTGCTAGATCCATGGCAAGCTCTCCTTGGAGTGTTTGAAAGTAGCAACATGCTTTGACACCTCGCACAGTGTGAAAGAGGCAACGTTTGGAAGGTCAGATGGACTTCCAGCTTTACTTGGAAAAAAGATCTTGGACTTCACCTGAACTTCACTGACTTACAGATCTGTAGTTTGGAAATACCTGGCCCTGCCTCTTCAAAACCACAAAACACAGTAATAAAACACCCACTCACTCACTGCCTGTACAAGGTGCTGTCAGGCCTCAGATTCTGGAATGTATCAGATGATAGACCACGGAGAGATGAACCACCACAGAACAAACAAATGACAAGTGAGTAGGCAAATATAGAAACAAGCCCCCGGCTGTGGGGGGAGCGTGTTTGTGGGTAATGAGTAAGAGACTGCTGGGTATCTTCTGGCTTGCCGGAGTGGGGCTGGGAACAGCCGCATGTTTTGATCAGTCTAGAATTCGACATTGCAATGGTCTCTGCCCAGGGCCCTGCCAGAGCAGAAGGAGTTGATCTTAAGTTAGGGTCTCATCAAAACATTCGCACCAATGTTGAGAGGCTCCTGCTGGCCAATGATGAGAGGATGTGAGCATCAAAGACATCAAAAATATCTAAATCCTTGAATTTATAATGGCACTTAAAAACAGTGATCTCCACTGAAGGTGACATGAAAATTTGAGAATAAGGGAATCAAACGGTTATCCTGTCTCTCTGACATGAATGGTACCAAAGAGCAGATGAGAAGCTTTCTCTCATAGAAGTATTTCAGCAAAAATAATGAAGCAGGAATGATAGAATCCGAATATTATTTTGTAATCTTTAGTGAATGACTGAATCTAGACATTAATCATTAATGGTTGCTAACCTCATAAAAAGGGCCCCCATTATGTGCTTTTGGAACTTTAGTTCTCTGGGTCTCCCTGCACTCCTTTGAGATGCAGCATGTGGGGATGGTTTCTAATATCTTGCTGGCAGTTGGTATTTGTCGTGCTGAAGACATTTGGGTTCTGGGTGTGACTGGGTTGGAATCCCAGCTTGCCAACATGAATACTTGAGTAAATTTATTTATCCCAGTGCTTCATCTTCCGGATTGGAGAAATGGAAATAGAAATCATGTTTATTTACTGCACAGGGCTGATGTGAAGTTAAGTTTCATGCATTCACTTCATAAACACTGGGCACTTAAATCTCAGCTCCAGGAGGGGAACGGATCAAGCAGTGTAGAAATCGCCAGGGCTGAGCTCTTTGGAGCTTAAAGGGCTGGCTCACATGACCCAGGGAGCACGACATAAGATGCAATGTTTCAAAAGGCTGGAACTTATAGAAAATACAACACAGCCATCTGACAAGAGCAGCTTCCGGGCAGAGGAGCTGCCACCTTAAGGAGGTGGGTCTGGGACACTCTGGCTAAGGTGACAGCTGAACCGAACCCCCTGTGACTAATGGGAAGTGCCTGCCATGGACGATTTGGCTTTCTACCTACAGCAACGGTGAGTTTTCACGCCTCTACAGTTCCCTCCACAGGTGGCAGCGTGGGGCAGTTTTGGTTGCCACAGCTGGGGGCAAAGGGGCCTTCTGGCAGCTAGTGGATAGAGGCCAAGGAAGCTGCACAACATCTTGCAACGCAAAGAACAGCCTCCACCCTAAGAAATTAACTGGTTAAGGGTCAACAGCGGCGAGGTCGAGAAACCCTGACACAGAATGGCAGGGACAGGAGTCAGCAAGGAGCTTGCCCAGTGGGACAAGAGTGAATGAGAATTTGGAGGAGGAGGTAAACTGGGCTGGACCATGGAGGGCTCTCAGGGCACAGTGAGGAATCTGGAATTACCCCCGATCAGCGGGCATCCCCGGGAGGAAGGTAGCCCGTGTGAAGCGCTTAGCACACCCAGGCGCTCAACAGCATTGTCCACTATTATTACCATCCTGTCCTCCCTGCTCCGCCCTGGCCCGACCCGGGCTCGGCGCGGCCGCAGTGACTCCTCCTGGCCAGCAGAGGGCGCAGGCCGGCACTTGGCCTGCGGCCGCCCGGGGCGGGCCTCCTCTTGCCGTCCCCCTCCGTCGTCTTCTCCCCTCCGGAGAAGTCGGGAAGGTGGCGGCGGCGGCGGTTGTCCCGGCCCGGCCGGTTGGTGTGGCCCGTCCGCGCGCGCTCCGCAGCGTTCGCGCCGCGTCGAGCCCAGTCGAGCGGAGCAGCGCCGCGGCCGCCGGGTCCGGCGCGGGCGGCGCGTGCTGACGGAGGGCTGCGGCCGCGGCCAGGGCGGCCCGTGGGACCGCGGGCCCCCGGCGCAGCGCCGCCCGGCTCCCGGCCCTGCCGGCCTCCTCCCTCGGCGCCGCGGCCATGGCGGCCAGCGCGAAGCGGAAGCAGGAGGAGAAGCACCTGAAGATGCTGCGGGACATGACCGGCCTCCCGCACAACCGAAAGTGCTTCGACTGCGACCAGCGCGGCCCCACCTACGTGAACATGACGGTCGGCTCCTTCGTCTGTACCTCCTGCTCCGGCAGCCTGTGAGTGCGGGGCGGCGGCGGGGGTCCGGCCGGCCGGGGCTCGCCTCGCGGCGCGGGAGGCCGTTGGGCGCCCGCCGGGGCCGGGGCGGCGGTCGCGGGGCTGGGCGGGGCGGGGATGCGCTCAGCCCGGGCGGCGGGGATGCGCCTTCGCCTCGGCCGGGCGAGGGTCCAGCGGCCTCCGTGGGTGGGGCGAGGCCGAGGGTGGGGTCCGCGACGAGCATCCCCCGGGCCCCGCGGGTCCTTTGTGCGCCCCGCCTCTCGGCCGCCGGGGCGCTGCGGTTCCCAGCCGCGCACCTGCCGGGCGCCGTGCGGGTGGGGGGAGGCGGCGGCGGGGGCGAGCGGCGGCTCAGCCGGGCCCGGCTCCTGCGCCGGAGCCCCGGGGAGCTGCGGCAGAGCTGGCACCTGGGACTCCGCCCGCCCTCAGTCCTCCCGGTGGCCGAGGCGCGGGGCCCCGGAGAAGAAGTTCGCGGGGTTCATTGCGGGACGCGGGGCAAAGCAGCAGAGGCGAGGCGGTGAGGGTTTAGCTTTAGAGTTCGAAGAGAGCCCTGAGGAGTTGGGGGAAAGTTTTAATGGGAAGAAGGTGTTGGTTAGGAGTTGTGTGATTTCTAAATGTGGTGGGTGGTATCTGAGATTTCTGGATCAATACCCAAGTGTCCTGGCTGCGCCCAGAAATAGGGCGACATGGGAAGACAACATTGTTTCAAAAAGCTGAGATTGAGGTCTTGAATTACTCAGATGGTTTGTATTTGTTCTTTCTTCTTCTTCTTTTTTTTTTTTTTTGCTTCATTAAGTTTTATTTCGATTTTTTTTCTCGCTGTGAAATTTCATTTGGAAAGTTGGATAATTTTGAAAGGCATAAGATGCTTTTATATAGCAATTGCCTTCGGTTCTAAGTAAATTATTGATGAAGTGGTAGTTTCTGAATATTCTCAACAATCTTTGTGAGATTAATGACTAAGAAAAGCTACATAATAAATAGAAAAATGGATTTCCTAAAAGTTGGGAAATGAGGGTGTTTCTATTGGGCAGAGAGAGATTAGTTTTCATGATTATTACAAGCATTTTGGGGGTGTGTATTAGGTTTTATGTGAAGACTTAGGGTGTACTGGTGAATACAGCAAAGCCCTCTTGGAACTTATATTCTCATGGGGAAATGGAATACATACATAAGAAAAGCGTCAGGGGTAAGTACTGTGCTCAACATCAAAATGACGTGGTAGTCTCTAAAGTTACTTTTTGGTTCTATAGTCAGGGAAGCAGAAGTTACCAGAGGCAGAGGTGGTATCTAGGAGATATTCTGGTACATGCATTTCCTTTATAAATGAAGTTAAGCCCAGAAGTTATGTGATTTACATTGGGCAACTTTAGTTCAGATATTGAGCTGATAGTCCAATTTGTTTAAAGTGTGCTTGACTTTAAAAAAAAAATTTATTGTATTTACTTCTTTTGCTGTGTAGCCAGTTGAACCCATGGCTTCTCACGTGCTAGGCAAGCACTCAACCACTGAGCTGCATCCCCTAACCTTTTGTAAAAACATTTTACTGTGAAATAGATTTGTGCCAAGTTGCCCAGGCTGGTTTTGAATTTGCTATTCTGCTGCCTCAGCCTCCCCAGTAACTGGTATTATAAGTCGTCTCCACCACGCCTAGCCTGTATTTGACTGTTAATAGAAGCTTAAGAAGTATGTCTCCCTTTTACTAAACAAGGGTCCTTGATGCATGTAAAGCATTTGGTTGGAAATACATATATATTTTCCTGTTCTAGATTTCCAACATTTGTATGTAGTCCTTCAAAAGAACAGAAAGTACTTTTCCTTGTGGCAAATGTGTAACATAAAGGAATTATTTTCAATTTTATCCTAAACTCCATGCTTTAGAACCACATTATGTAAAATGATATCTCAGTATGATGATTGCTTATTTTAGTGGAACTTAGTCCGTAACAGGACTTCATTTCTCTGTTCTTTCTTTCTTCTATATAAATATTTGTTAGTCACTTTGCCTGTCACACTATGGGAAGCACTGGAATTACCTGGATCCTAACTATCTTTATAGAGGTTGCACTCTAAGCAACTAGACATATAGTTACAATTTGTTGTAATATTTTCTTTCTATGAGTGTGCTGTGAAATACATCAGTGGATACACAAGTCTTCATAGAAGAGTTGATACATAAAGACCTTCAAAGACAAGTTCCACACAGCAGGCAGCTTCCTGTAGTTCATTGACCAAGTACTTATGAGCTAGTTAATTTGAATTCTGCTTCCGAATAATAGCTATGTGGTATCAAGAATGGTGTTCAGTACTTGAGTTTGCATTTTCTCATATATGAAATGGAGAGGATGAAATTCCTCTTGTAGATTTGTTTTAAACATCTTATTACAATGCCTTGTTCATAATAGGTGCCCAATTGATAAGCAGCTTCAGAGAGGACATTGCATGTTGAGAAACATCCTAATTAAAAATCTAAGTTTGGAATTTTTTCAGTGTAACTGGAAACCTGACTCAAATTGGTTTAAAAACCTTAAGTAAATTTATCAATTGGTTTAAAGTGAGACATAATCCAGTGTCTTAATGATATTGCTTGGCTCCCTGTTCCAGACATGGTTGCCCCAGCTACGGGGGCCACATATTGTCTTAATTATATTGTTCTAACATTTTGAAAGTTCTGCACTTCAGTTTGATAGGGTTAGCTGAGGTCCTGTGACTAACTTGAGCCAGTACTCTGATTGGATGCATTTTACTCTGCCTTCATTAGAACAACAATCCTCAAGTAGAATTCCCAAGTCAGGAATTGCAGATTTTTGGGGAGGATACAGTAATTTCAACCAGCAGATGTCTATTGCAGAAACTGGGTGTAGTGGCATTTACCTGTAATCCCAGTCCTTGAAGCTGTGGCAGGAGATTGCTGGTTGGAGGCCAGTCTAGGCAATGGGGTGAGATCCTGTTTTACAGTTTAAAAAAAAAAAAAAAAGAATTAAAACCTTTTTATTTGTTCAGTTTTAATTTAAAAACAAATTCTTGGAATAAAGATTCACTATAATAAAATTATAGTAACAAAATTAATATTAACAAAATTAATAGAGAATAAATTACTGACTGAAATTCCAAGTGGATTCAATCCCCACTACTGCAGAATATTGGGCAGGGGTGGGGAGGAGTCTGCTGCAGAGTACTGAAGGTCAGAGCTCCTGAGGACTTTTGTGTTTGAAAGCAATAATGCCAAAAAATGACTGAGGAAGACTAATTTAACTATTGAGTTTAATAATGCATTTGCTATACAGATGACATGGCATAATTGAAAGAATAAGAATTTTAATGTCAAATTTTGACAGTGTTACTAGTTTTGTGATTTAGGGCAAGGTAATTAAATGAGGCTACTGTATGCAGGTTGGCATAGATCCATCTTGGCTTCAGTTTTTAAATTTATGTTAAGAGCTGAGTGATGTGTTGCATGCTTGCAATCCCAGTTGTTGGAGAGGCTCTGGTAGGAGGATCACAAGTTCAAGGCCAGCCTGGACAATTTAGTGAGACCACATTTTAAAATGTCCAGGCTGGCCTTGAACTGGTAAGAGTGTTTTGCTGGCATCATCCTGGGTTCAATCCCCAGTATTGTAAAACAGCATCAATAAAAAGGTCTAAATTTATTTAACATATCATATATTCCAGGCTGAGACTCTATATAAATATGAAATAAGGTATTTAAAAAAATGATTCATAAAAATTTCAGTATTTAATACAATCAAAGTGACATTTACAAGAGTTTGCCACTCTTAATGCCAGCTGTTTTATGTGGCCAGTATGTTCAAACTTGGACTCTCACAGGTGAAAAATGTAGCCAGATAGTAAACTATTCAATTCTATTATATTAATTTTGTGGGCATTTTGACTCTCTTGGTGAATCTTTATTACAAAAATTTTATATTTTAAATTGAATAGATAAAAGGTGTTTAATTTTTTAAAAGTATGGATTGTAATCAAATACTCGTTTAGAACTCTGTTTATAATATTTAGGGTCTCATGAGGTCATAGTTGGTAGGTAATTATTGTCCTAATTCCTTTTTCACTTGTTCTGATTCTCTAATATGATTACAAGTGTTTTGGATAACACGGTAAATTTCAATTTACAAAAACTGGCAGAATTGACACTAAACTGTAGGACTTTTTTTTTTTTTTAAATAAGAGAGACAATGGCCCATGTTCTGGGGATATAAAGTTAAAGTATTATCAAAATAAAAAAATATACAACAATAGTAATTGCTACTACCATTTATTAAACGTTAGCTGTGTAACAGACGTTATTCTACTCACAGTTGTAGGAAGAAAGCACTATTTTCTGCCCACAGCTTTTTCTTTTCTTTTCTTTTCTTTTATTAAGGGAAAGAGGGACAGTGAGAGAGAAAGAATCTTATTTTATTTAGTTTTTCATGTGGCCTTCGTTGCTCTGACATTTTGTTGTGTTTGTGGTGCTGGGGTTCAAACTCGGGTCCTCCTGCCTGGCAGGCAAGCACTGTAACTGCCAAGCCAACTGCTCCAGCCCCATCTGCTCACAACTTTAAATTTTAAAATTAGTGAACATTCTTAGTCCTTTGCTTCAATACCCAACTTGATGTTGGAATACAGAACTGAAGTTGATTTCACTACTAAAGAATATTTAATTTCCAGACCAGGTATGGTGGGGGCCCATGCCTGTAATCCTGAGCCTGGGGAGGCTGAGGCAGAAGGATCACAGGTTCAAGACCAACCTCAACTAAACCACTTAGTGGGAGACCCTGTCTTAAAGCATAAAAAAGCTGGGAATATTAACTCAGGGATATAGTACCCAAGAGTTCAATTCCCTGTACAAAAAGAAAAAAATATATATATATATACTTTGCTTGTATTGTAAATTGTTTTGATTTTTTTATTTGGGGCATTTAAATGGCAGGACAGATAGTTTATGGTTTAACATGGATATTTGTGTCATACTTTGAAACTTAGCTCCAATATATATGTTCTTAGCTTTGAATTTTATTCAGAAACTGCTGTTGTATATTATGGATGCAGTGGGAATATGGTGCTGACATATTCAACAATAGCAGTTTTAAGTAATTTGAATATTGAATTATTCTAGATTTTTAAGATATTGAAGTCTTTTTACAGTTTTTGTCCACAGTTAAATAACAGATTTTCCTAGTGACTTGGTTTAGTTTTTCCTAAAATACCTCACTTGGCTTATAATGAAACATTGTTTTTACTTAGTCATTATTTTATATAATATTCGTTAAGCTGTGTACTCTGGTTAGTACTGTAGCAGGCAACTCTTGATAAGCATAAAATGCAGTTGAAAGGCTCAAGAGTGGCTTGCTAGCCATGTGTAGTCACTGCACATTGGGCATTTGCTATAGATTTTTCAAAGGGAAGAAGCTGAATGTATTTTTTCAGCAGATGGGTTAAGAAGGGGACTCTTCTGTGAGCATCTTTAGTACTGAGAAAGCTCTTCAGCATTCAGGGTGTGGTGACATCATTTGACTTTAACTTGGTATGAAAGCATTTCCATATTACCTTCCTGTCTGTTCTTTAGTCATTTTATCCTTTGTTTTTGGCACAGTGTCATTATAAACACTTTAGCCCTTAGTTCCAAAGTAGATAAAGTACAGTACATCTAGTTTACATTTCTGTGAAGATTTTAAGTATCAATGAATTGGATTCTGATTCTAATTGAAAAGAGTTAAAAATATGTTTTAAGAAACTTGCTGACTGCTGGATCTTGATTTAAAAACCATTGACTCTTCAGAAATTTATATCTGCTCTGGTGGCCTTCTTTGGAAAACAAGCACATCTCCTGTACTGATAATTTTATTTTTTCTATGCAACATGCACGGTTTGTGAAAATCTTTGGTGGTGATCTTCAGGACTAGGTATCATTATTGCTTCAATTTTTTCCTGATCAGTAATGCATTCTTCAGTAGTCAAAGTAATAATTGCCTAGGGAAACACACTAACTTGGATACCTTAATGTATGTAAAGATGTAAATTCTTTAAAACTCTGAGTACTTCCATTAGTAACTGGTTCCTTTGTACATGCTTTACACCCCACGCAGGAGAGCCGTTGCCCTAGAGAGACATTCAGTTGAACCTGATTAAAATGAAATTGATCAGCTTTAAGTGGAGACAGGAAATTTATTTGGATTGTTTGAAATATGAAGAATGACTTTTTTTAAGTTAGAGCATATTTTATTTTGTTCAGAGACTTCTGAGTAAGGTATTAATCTCTTTGATTCCTTAGCTATTTTCTTTTAAAGAGAGGGAGATCATAATTGCACCTTTTGTTACGATTGCTTTTTTTAAAAAAAGCACATTAACAAACTGGAGCATGCTGCAAGGAATGTGATCAAGATCATAGTACAGAGATTTGAAACCCTGTGAGAGAAACTTTTGCTGGAACCAGAACTGCTATGAATTTAAGAAAGAAAAGACTGGGAGGGTATGGAGCAGTACATATAATCACTATCTTTGGATAGTTTAAAGCCTGTCAATGAAAGAGGTAATAGATTTATTTTGTATGACTCTTGGGGGAGGAATAGCATCAATGTGTGGAAGTTACAGAGAAACATATTTAGAAAAGGAAGAGAAATTTTCCTTGTATGTCAGGTTCTAACTTTTCCTTAATTTTTGTTGAATTTTGTAAGCCCTTTGATAAGGGAAATATGAAGATTAGTAAAGCTAATGTTAGAAAGTGTGAAAACTTTTGCTCATTTTTTCTCTTGAAACCTTTTTACATCTTGGTTCTTGGTGTTTCTGACTTTGAACAGTTGTGCTTAGCAGGTGCTTCTTTGAAAAGGTTGCTAGTGTATAGTAAAGAAACGTGAGATTTTTGGAACTTAAAAAAGTTCCTAAAGGGTTTGGGGATGTAGCTAAGTTGGTAGAAGCTTGCCTGGCATGCATGAGGCCCCAGGTTCAATCCTTGGGATCAAAAAAATAAAAAATTCCTAAAGTATTATAGGAATGTTTTTTATTCCAGCAACCTATAGTTACATATTAATTGAATTTATTTTGAAAGGCAAGACCAACTTATTTTCTGTTTTTAATATTTTACTTTTAGTTCAATATTAATTTTTATTGAAAAAATACACAGCCATAAACAGCTATCACCTATTCTTTCCCCGATTTCTGATTACCGTAGAAAGTGACTTTGAACTCTTGGGCTGTTCCCTCCTTCCATATTTACCTTGTTATTTGTAACATTCTGTTGCTATTTTTAAAATTTTTCAGTTTTGGCTTATATCTATTGAATTTTTTACTGTAGAAAAAGGAGGATAAGAATTTGATTGTTTCTAACATTCTTCTCTACCCTCTTAACTATAAAGTTTTTCCTCTCAAGCTTATGTTTGATTTTCTTCATTTGATTTGATTGATAAATTGTCTGACTGGGGTTTAAAATTGCTCTCAATATGATCTGACATCAGGTACTTTATTTATTAACTCTTCTTTTGTAATTCTGTGTTCTGGAAGTTATGTTTCTAGGCCTCTATTGCAGCTGTAAATGTCGGGACTTCTGTCTTCATTCTGGAAATTTCCTTCTGCCCTGGACTCTCTTTCCTAGACCCACCACATTTCTAATTGCCACCTGATTAAAGGTGAATGGGAGGGGGTGGAGCCGTGGCTTGGCGGTTGCAGCGCTTGCCTCTCATGTGGGAGTACTGGAGTTCAAACCCAGCACCACATGCACAAGTGTCAGAGGAATGAAGGTCACAGGAAAAACTAAATAAAAATTGCTTCACTCTCTCTTTCTCTCTCTCTCTCACTCTCTCACTGTCGCTCTCTCTTAAAAGAAAAAAAGTAAAGAGAATGGAAGGTCATTTTTGAGAGCTTAATGGTTGATAATGTCTTATTCTTCTATCATTTTAAAAATTTATAGTTCATGTACATTCACAAAGATGAAAATAGTTTTCCTTGGAAGTTTTTAGGTATTGGTTAGTTGTCTTCAAATCTTTAATGTTGCTGATGAGAAGTCTGCTGTTATTCCTATTGCTGATTCTTCTTGACTCATTGTTTTCTTTCCTTTTTTTTTTGTTTTGTGAGTGTTTATGATCTTACTCTAGCTATTCTGGATCTCATGGAAGTATTTTGGTGTAGGTAGATCTTTTGTTCAGCGTGATAGGCTTTTATTTTGTACTTAATTTGGAAACTCTTTTTTTTTCTTCTGTATGAGAGATAACTTGCTCAAATTTGGGGGGAAACATAAACCTGGGAACCAAGTTGAAGGAGGTGACTGAGGACATAGACTCTGTCATTCAGTATGTAGACTCTCAGATAATCCCCAGTTTTTAGACTGATAAATAATAACAATCCTCAGCTGTGCTTGAGTCCAGAATGTGTCTTGTCTATCTGTCTCTCTCTCACTGTCCCCTCTCTCTTTTGTCCCTCTCTCTTTAAAAAGAGAGAGGGACAGTGACAGAGAGAGAGAAAGAGAAAGAATCAATTTAGTTTTTCATGTGGCTTTTTTTGCTGGAACGCTTTGTTGTGTACGTGATGCTGGGGTTTGAACCCTCGTACTTAGAACCCACGTACTTATGCATGCCAGGCAAGCGCTGTAACTGCCAAGCCACCACTCCAGTCCCCAGAGTCTCTTATATAATCTGTTTAGATTAAACTTTCATTCAGATCTGTGTAGGGCCTGCTGTAGGAAGGCTTGTAGCTACTGAGGAGCTGGGTGGAGGCCTTATGATTTTTGACCTTATGTAAACACCTACCTGAATCTAGTTCCTTCGGTGAATCTTCACAGATCTTGTGGTGGGAATCACCTTCCATTTGACTTTCCCCGTTCTGCAGTAGATTCTGTTTTGGCATTCTCTGCAAAGTCAGTTTCTGCTGGCACATTCACTTTAGTTTGTTTTGAGACAGGGTCTCACTATGTTGCCCTGTCTGGTGCTGAACTTAGGTGATCTTCCCCCGTCAGCTGGCTGAGTACCTGGGTTTACAGATGCACATCACATTGTCTGGCTTGGCATAATTTACTTTTTATCTTCTAAATTTTTTATTAGAAAACTGTAGTGTGCTTTTGGGCTCCTTTCTTTTCTGTCCTTTTGTCTTGTGGTTTAGTATTTTTTATTAATTCCTTCACTGTTATTTCATTGGAGACTGGAAGATGGAGTGAAGACATTTCTAGGTTATTTTTTGGTTGGTTGGGTTTTTTTTTGTATGTGTGTGTCTGTGTGTCTGTGTCTGCCACTGTTAACTGGAATGCCTTGGGCTTAATTAGTTTTAAATCATTACTTGAATATTATTTCTTAGTTGCTTGCTCTAAGTATTACAAGGACCTTAGTGGTATGGTGTTTTATCGCTTTACAGAAAACCCCAAATAACAACTATGGTTTATGTTTGTGTGTGTATGTACATATATAAGTGTATATATAAGACATAGCCTATATGTATTATCTATAACATGCTTAATATTATATATAATACAGTATTTTAAGATGGGCTATGGATAGACTAGAATTTTGGATAATACCAGAGTTTTGACCTCAAGAGTTCGTAGAATTTTGATAACTTTATGAAGCTATCATCTTATCTGTTCTAGATTTTAAGTTGTATAATTTTTACAATATGAAGCATGCAATATTTTACTAAATAAGATTGGGATAGATCTAATGTCAAATTAACTTTTATTACTTTCTGCCAGTAGAATTAGTAGCCACAAATTTCCACAGCCTATTAAAATATTTTAACCAGCTTCTACCCCAGCAGGAGAAAAACAATTAATAAAACTAACTAAATAAGCTTTCTTACTCATCCAGCACAGATTGTTATTTGAATTGAACAAATGGCTATTTGCAAGATTGTTTGAGACCTGGTTAAGAGCAGCATACTTGTGGACATATGGAATGAGTCACACCATCTGGTTACAGTCATACCTGGGTGGTGGTCATTAAAACAAAAACTCCTGGGGATATGCATATGACTTAATTATGCTGCAAAAGCATATTGGACTGCACCAATAGGTTACTTTGGAACTTGGAACAAATTAACTGGCGAATATACTTTCAAAACATCAATATTACAGTTATTCAAGGAGTCAGAATTTTTTTTTGCATAAAATTGGATACTTAAAAATGAGTATTTTAGGATTTGGAATTGGCCTTGTAAAACTGATGTGGTTTACATGCCCAACACTTTCATCAAATAGTTATGACTAATATCATTACAGTGAAGTGTTAATGAAACACTGAATTCTCATGGTGGCTAGTATAGCGTAGCTGTAACAGGAAGTAGCATCAGTTTTCAGGAATACATGTTAAAAATAAACATTTCATTTTTATTAAGAATGTGGTTCACAAGTGAATAAATTTGGTAGATTAAAAGATAGTCTGCAAATGAGAACAAATTTATTTTTATTATGTACTTACTATAGATGGTCAGAAATATGGAGTTAGGGGGCTGGAGAGGTGGTTCTGTGGTTATGGTGCTTGCCTGGCATGCGCAAGTACACAGGTTCAAACCCCAGCACCGTGTACACAACTAAGTGTTGGAGCAAAGAAAGCCATGTGAAAAACTCAATAAGGATTGATTCTGTCTCCTTTTCTTTCTCACTGTCTTTCTCTTTAAAAAAAAAGAAGAGGAAAGAAATATGGAGTCAGTGCATCAGTGTTGTTATTGTTTTTTAAGTTTAAAAAATTTTAGATTTTTTTTTTTTTTGTGGTACTAAGGATTGAACCCAGGGGTACTATACCACTGAGTTACATCCCCAGACCTTTTAATTCTTTGAGTCAGAGTCTCATGAAGTTGCCCAGGCTGGACTTGAACTTGTGGTCTTCATGCTCAGCTTCCCACATTGCTGGGATTACATGCATGCCACCAGGTTTTTATTTCTTAAATCAGCATAACTTAAAATTAACTTTGTGTGTGTGAATCTTTTTTGGGGGGGGGTACCAGATGTTGAACCCAGGGGTGCTCAACCACTGAGTCACATCTTCACCTCTTTTTATTTTTTATTTTGAGTCTAAGTTCTCAGGGCCTCACTAAGTTTCTGAGACTGACTTTGAACTTGTGACCCTCCTGCCTCAGCCTCCTGAGCCACAGGGATTACAGGCGTGTGCCACTGTGCCCAGCTCAGTATGAATGTAACTACCACTATAATCAGAACATGAAGCTGATAAACATCACCCTGATAAACTTTCATAGCCTTTGTTTTTGAAACTCAACCCCTGGCAATTACCTATGGTTCTTCAACATTATAGGTTTTGTCTTTTTAGAGAATGTTGTATAAATGGAATTAGCCTTTCCAGATTGTCTGCTTATGCTCAGCACCATAGCTTTTAAGATTGAGTTAGTTGTTATAGCTCAGAGTTTGTTTCTCTTGCATCCCATTGCTTACTTACCCATTTCCCATTTGAAGGGCAGTTGGATTGTTTCTAGTTTTTGATGCATGTCAGTGGTGTTGCTATAAATATTTATGTAAGTTTTTGGGTAAATATAAATTTTCATTTTGCTTAAGTGAATACCTTGGAGTGGAATTGCTAAGTTATATGGCAAGTATATGTTCAATTTTATTAAAAAAGAATTGACATTTTCTTTTTTGTTTGTTTGGATTTTCGTATTGTACTGGTTTGAAAGCTGTAAATTCCATATTCTGTTATAGCCAGCATTGAAATAATAGTATTCATACTAACATTCTAGATTAATCATTTTTTAAGAGAGGGACAGTGAGAAAGAATCAATTTTACTTAATTTTTCATGTGGCTTTTATTGCTTTGATACTTCATTGTGTATGTGGTGCATGTACAAAATATGTTTCTTCAGTGAAGGTCTCCTGGGGTAAACTCTTGTATTTTTAAAATCTGAGACATCACTATTTTGATCTCATATTTCAAATATAGCTTTGGTGGGTCACAACAGTTATGCCCTCTTACCACTTGAAGTTTAATATTCTGGTGTTTCCATTGAGAAGTCTTATTATCTGTCAGATTTTGTTTCTTCCCTTTCTTTTTGTTTGCTTTTAAGATCTGTCTTTGAAGTTTTACCAAAATGTTTCTATGGATTTTATGTATCTTGATTTTGATAAGCTACGCTTGTAGATACATGGCTTGTTAGATCTGAAAAATCTCAGCTATTTTTCTTCAAATGTTTTCTCTCTATATTCTTTAACTACTTTCTCCTTTCAGAAAAAGAATGGATTAGAAGAATGTTAGAATTCTTAATTTTATTCTACTTTTTTATCTGTCTTTCTATTATCTGTATTGCTTTTATATTTATTTTTCTTTTTGCCTTCTAATTGATTTATTCACACTTCAGAGGTATCTGATCTGCTCTCATGGATTCATTGAATTTTTAATTTCTACCTTTATAAGCTTTCATTTCAGAAAATTATTATTTTTAAATTTATCTGTTTTTCCTTTTGGGAAGGGGGGTTGATCTTTAGGTATTACCCTTACTTTCTAGAAAGTCCAAAAATGTGTTAGCATTTTTTTTTCCAGTTTATGAAAAGGCAGAGAAGCATTTTGAGAATATGTAGTCTGCCATCCTACTGTTAAAAGTAGAATAGGCTAAAATAGGTGAAATGCCAGTTGAAGTACTTTATAAGTTTTCACTTTTTCTGCCTTATGAACTTCTTTTTGCCAACCAGTTTCTTTACATCATATAGTTCATTCTTAGTTGTTGTGGATACTTTCCTTAGTCTGTTTTCCAATTTAGATAGATACACTCACATATTTTTCTGTTATTCTGGACATAAAGTTATGGAAAGATCGAATTTTTTGTTGCATATGGAGTGAAGTAGAGAATGTTTTGGAGAAGGCTGGACCTTGGTAGATTTTTTTTTTCTCAATAGAGATGCAAAGGTATTCTGTTAGTATTTATTTTTTGGTGTGGTAATTAACATACTTGTATTTAGAGTAGTGGTTCTCAGTTGGAAGGCTCTTTCTCTCCAGAGATTTTGGCAATGTCTAGAAACATTTCATGGTCATTATCTGTTGGGGGACAGTACTGATAGTCAGTGAGAAGGGACCATGGATCCTGTTCATCATTCTATAATGTGTAGACTAGCACCCCCTGCCTCGGCCCTAGGCAAATTAATCTGGCCCAAAATGTCAGTAGTGCCAAGGTTAAGAAACTAATTTAGAGCAGGTAAGACATTTGGTGCTGGTGGGTGGGTATATAGAATTTGGGAGGAGGAAAGGTTTTTCTTTAGAAAAATCAAGAGGTCCTTGGAAAGAAAGATAATGCTCTCTTTCTCATACTGTCTTTCTCTATTTATCAGAGAAATTCATGTTCAAAAATCAGGCCTAAAAGTCCATATTATCTGACTGCTGTTACTAGTCAATTGGATTTTCCAGTATTTGCCCTTGTTTTCCAGTTATAGAATAAATGGTACATATTCATTGTGAAAAACTTTAAGAGAATAGAAAGTTAAAAATAGAAAAAATCATTCAATCCCATCTTCTATATGCAAAGGACTATTAACATTTTTAACATTTTGGGTATTATTTTCTTTGCAGAGTTTTTTTCTGTATTTCTGAAAACACTATAATTTTTATCTTAAAACATAAGCATAAGTATTCATAATGTTACACTGTTTTATTAACATTTATCTTTTGATATTGAAGAGTTTCTAATGTTTTCCTGTTATGAACAATGTTTGGACGACTTGTCCATAATTAGTTACATTTCAGGTGCCCCTTTTAGGATCTCCACACTCTCCCTCCCCCACAGTACTGGGGATTGAACCCAGAGCCTCAAGCATGCTTGGCCAGCACTGTACCACTGCCAAGTGGTACAGTACTTGGCCAATGTACCACTGAGGTTATACCCCCAGCCCTCAGGTACCTCTTTTAGAAAGCTTCCCCAAAGTGGTATTGTTGAGTCAAATGGCATGCATGAGTTGGTTGGTACACATTGGTGCATTTGTGATACTGTCGACATATATTGGTTGTTCATTTTCACTGTAAACTCATCATTCTGAATGCTACTGAAGAGATTAATAAAATCAGTCTTAAGTTTTTCACTAACTTTTTTTTTTAAAAGAGAGTAGGACAGTGAGAGACGATCAATTTTTTATTGAGTTTTCACATGGCTGTTGTTGCTCCGACACTTAGTTGTGCACATGGAGTTGAGCCCGTGTACTCACGCATGCCAGGCAAGCGCTCCAGCCCTCAGTACCATCTTTTGATGTTCAGGTAGACAAAGCTTTTGGAAGCTAAAATAAACCCTTGTATATTCTTGCTTTAGGGATATAGTTAATCTGTCTGAATAAATGAACTATGAAAGAACAATTAGAGAAAGCAGTATGAATGCCCATAAAGTCTCCTTGGGCTTACTCAATTTATGTAATAAATGTGGCCCTGCAAAATTGTGTCTGCCATTTTTGTAAATCAGTCCTATTTTAAGTACTGAGAAAACTCATTTAAAGAAATTCTGTAAATGATTGTTCTTGTTCCATGGGGGAAAAAACAACCTTTCATAGTTTGATTATGAGTACTTTCTGGTTGGATTTGTTTCCTAAGTTCAATATTTTGTTCATTTATTTAGGTACTATGAATACCCCCTGTGTTCATAAGTGAACCCTGTGATGTGGCAGTGCTAGGAGATAAGTACATAGCACTATACTCTGTCCTGCATTCGTGAGATTGCATTGGTGTAACGTAACTTTAAAATGTCAAGGTTAGCTTTGTGAATTATTCTCTCCTTAGTGAACAATTTGAGAGGAGTAGAGGAGTGTAATTCTTAAAAGTTTCCGAAACATGACACCTTTATGATATTAGTGTTTGATCCACAAAGAAAGTTATTCTTTTTGCCTTTTTAAAAGGAGCTATGACAGGAGAAGTTGAAAGTTAGACTTGCGTCTAGAATAAGAAGGTATTAGGGAATGAGGAAATACCAACTTGCAAAGAGAGAGGGAAGGACTAGATGAATTTGAGAGAAAAAGAGTTAATTTCTTCTTAAATTATTTAGGGACAAGGTAAAACATTAATATTTATATATGTGAAATAACAGTAAAGTGGTAAATTTAGTCTTGTTCTTACAGTACAGCTAAATTGAAAAGCAGTGTAATGCTTTACATGAATAATAATGATTTTCCACTTTTGGAAATTTTATAAGTAATCTCTAGATTTAGAAGTAATCTTTAGAGCCTTAATTTGTGTTTGCAAATTGTGAAGGTACTTGAAAGTTACTTATTGAAGCTGTTTCTTCACAGATTAAATTTGAAAGTTTTACTGGAATAGAATTGCTACTGTTTAGTCTCTTCTCTGTTCAGTCTTTATTTCTATATTTTATGATCTATCAGGAGCTGGAAGAAAAACTATTAGTTAAAATTTAAAACAAGGAAAATAAAAATAAAAAGGAAATCCAAGTTAATCTTTCTCCACTCAAAATGTGACATAGATAAAGTATAACTTGTCATAATTCAGATCTTGACCTGAAAGATGTTATACTGACAAGTGGTGGGGATAGGGGAGAAAGATGAAGCAGGATATGAAAATCAAGTCGTTTCTGTTAATTCTGAACTTTAGTGCTTTGACTTAAAATATTGTACATTTCTAGAATATTACACACTATATTTAAATATTCAAAAGTTTTTCCAGAAGATTTTTGAAAGACCTTTATTTTACTTATTACTTTATATCATCATTAAATCTCATTTAATTAGCATGGATGATTGCTAGTTGACTGTGATAAATTCTGTAAAAATATTATTGATCTGCTGTAGAACCTAGATTCCAAATAAGGCCTTTATCAAAGGACATGACCTCAAAGTAATTTTATGCATGGATTTATTTAATCCTAATTCCTGTAGGTATATGGGCCACTTCTATTCTGTTTTTCATGAAGTCCTCATAAAACAATCCATTTGGAAAGATTTCAGGGTTTAGGAACCTTAAATGTTGAAACATATCCAGTAGTTAAATCCCTTCTCTATAACCTTGCTGTTCCCTCTTGAACATTTACTACCCCCTAAGGTGGTTGAATGCATTCTTTATTATAAATCCTTATTTGAATTAGTGGAGAGATGGGACTTTATTCATATTGGTTAATTACCTCAAACTTAGCTTTCATATGGCTTTGTAAATTAACCTCAAACTTATTTAAAAGTAGTGGCTCCAATCCTAACACATTATTGTCTCTTAGGAAACATGCAAATATTTAAATGATATTTATATATTATCATTATGGTAAAGATGGTATGTTTAGTCTTCTCCCTCCACTCTAAAGAAGTGTTTGTATTTTCTAGACATCATATGTTATAAGTATTATGTGTTCCTTGGTATTTAATTAAATTCATCTTTAAATATATTACTTAATGTCAGTTTAACCAAACTTACTTTTATATCTGTTTTGAAGATTATTAGTTTAAAATAGTTTTTAAATATTTTTAGTTTATGGAATAAAAATGCTTTGAGTTTAAATGTACTAATTAAATGTGCTAATTAAAATGTTTGGAATTATTAGAAGTTTCATTTTAAAAATATAATTTTGTAAAATATTTTATCTTTTAGGCGAGGGCTAAATCCACCACACAGGGTGAAATCTATCTCCATGACAACGTTTACACAACAGGAAATTGAATTCCTGCAAAAACATGGAAATGAAGTAAGTCTTTTACAGTTTTCAACTTTTTTGTTGGCAGTCATTTTATTAAAATTTAGTAAAGAGTTTAAAATGGTGAATATTAATATCTGAAGTTATTTTTATATTGTATATTAAGATATTTTTAAATGTACTCATTTAATAATACCTTTAAGATTATTGTTTACTACCTGAATCCTTTCCCTTAAACCTGAGATGAAACATGTCTTACAATTCATCACTGTTGAATGTTAGAGGATTTTTAGAGGACATCTAATATGGAAGTTACTGTTAGCCTTTACTTTAAAAGTCCACAAAAAATAAAAAGGAAGAGAATTAGCTCTGTGATACTCTGTTAGTCTATATTGCAATCAGCTTTCATTTGAGATGCTCTCCTTCCTTTTTTCTAAATTTTTAACTTTAGTTGTGTTATGTAATGTTGAATGTTTAGCAGGTACTTCGTAAAAAAGATTGAGTTCTGAGGGGCAGCTTCCTGTCTTGGGAAACCATAGTGTAAAGATTTGGAGGGGAGCTTTTCCTTCTTGCCTTTATGAGGCTTCCTAGTAATTCCATTCTGTTTGCTTATTTATTTTTGGTTTTGTGTTTTGTTATTAGTAAAAGTTGTGATCTAGTACTTTAAAAATCAATAAGCAAGAAAAGTGGGTATATTTTTTATAATCTTGGTAAGGATGAGCCAGTTACCCCAATTGATGAATAGTAACCACTATTATTTCATAGGAAAATTCTTACTTTCTAGAAAGAGTAGTACAGTTGTATTATTCTGGTTGCATATCTTTGATATTCCTAGTAGACTTAAAAGAAGTTAAATGTTAAGATTTTTATAGTTTCAATCTTCTCTTTATCCTTAGAAAATGTATACAAGCATTTTGTATTTCTTCCTAATAGTATTTGAGATTGGCTATTTGTGATGCACATGTTTTTGTTGCTAAAATAGTGAAGAAGGAAGTATAAATTAACAACTACAAACTATTTTAAAATTAATTTTTAAGTGGTTTTTTTTTTTAACCACTGAGCTTGCACTTTTTATTTATTTAATTTTAGTTTGAGACAGGGTCTCACTAAATTACTTATGGCCTTACTAAGTTGAAGGGGCTGGCTTTGAACTTGCAGTCCTACTGCCTCAGCCTCCAAGTCACTGGGATTACAGGTGTGCCTCACTGTGCATGGCTGAAATGCATGTTTTTAGAGAAGAGAGGAAACTTTAAAGTCTGCAGATTGTGCCAATGATAAATTATTTTGAATAACCAGACTTCTGGAATGATGTGGATACAATGTAGGAAAATATAAAGCTGGATGAAAGTGGGTAGAAAGTTCTTAATAATAGTAAGCTTAGAATAGTGTATTTACTGATTAATACACAGTTGAACTATTTTTATAAAGTTGCAATTAGCTGTACAGGTTTCAAGTTTTTCTCTTAGAATGTTGATCTTATATGCAAGATTTAAAAATTAGAATGCAGTTGGAAATAAAGTAAGGAACATTATTCTGTTCTTAGATTAAAAATACAGTGACTTAGATAAGGCTACAGTTAGAGTCCTGGAAAGGAAACAATCCGTTGGAGAAGTGTAAGTAAAAACATGTAGATAAGTCTGTAGTTAAGTTTAGGTGTTAAAATAGTAAGATTGAAGGAGTAAGAACACTTACATGAGATTTACCCTCTTACTACATGTGAGTGTTCTTCCTCTGTGGTCTTAATATTTTAGAAGTAATATGGAAAAGAGACTCAGTTTGTTGGTGTGAAGGAAAGAATTAGGAAGACCTTACAAAAGAGGCAAAATATTGGCTGGTTTTTAAGTGTGGCTCGGACTTAAGTTGGCAGGGAGCAATATAGGGTTGGGCTAAACACAGTACACAAAGAAAAAGGGAAATTTGCAAGAGGAAGCTGGAAAATAATGACAATCATATAAATGATCATGAAGGAAGAAAAATACCTTTGCCTAGTATGACTTAAGACATCTTGGAACTAAAATATTGGACTAAATATATTTGGTTCTTTACAGTGTTATCAGTATCTGTGTTTTTAAACACTTAAAAGATGTGTAGAAGGCGAGGGTGAACATTATGAAGTGCAGGATGGTTGGTATGACTTCGTTACCCAGACTTCATAGATTTGAAATGCAAGCATTATCAGTTTATCACAAACATTTAAATCTTAATTATCACATGCCTAGAGAATATAATTTATTTCATAAATTTCTTCCTTTTTTTTTCTTTCCCTAAACACTTTGAATCAGGTTCTAAGAAAGGCCCACACATTATGAGTGGGTTAATATGGGGTTTAAAACTGTACTACTTATAAAGGCTGGATATTTCACAATTCAAAACATATTGTCATGTTTCTATTGTTACTTTGAGTAGTTTGGAAAGAACCGTACTCACATATTTAGGATTAAAGTGGCACGACTGTACATCTTGTTCATGAATTAATTCATGCCTGAAGATGAATGTTAGTGAATTTAAAAATCAGAAAGTATATTATTTTTGGTAGTAGTCCTGGATCTTCTCTTCCCATTAGGGAGTTTTAGTGTGCAGGAGGACATGTTTGATTGTTGTCAGTCTTGGAAGATGTTGCTTGGAAACTCCGTGATGGATGGATGACTGATATGAATACGTGCAAACATACATACATTCATTCATTTATGGTACTGGTGATTGGACCAGTACCGTAAATGAATTGTTTTCCACTTAGCAACATCTCCAACCCTTTTTCATTTTTAATTTTGAGACAGGGTCTCTCGAAGTTACCTATGGCCTTGCTAAGTTCCTGAGACAGGCCTTGAATTTCTGACCCTCCTGTCTCAGCCTCCTGAATCACTAGAATTGTAGGCATGAGCCACTACACCTGGTTGATGGATGACTTGTCATGTGTTGAACAGAATCTGCATACCACATGCTTTGAATGTTCCTCTACACATTTGTATATGGGAAACATATACATAATTATCTGCATATAAAACTTAATCATATCTTAGTACATTAAGTTATGAATATCATATTGCCAAAGGAAGTCATGCACCAAGCCCAAAATCAGAATGAGAGGGAATTACAAAGATATGGTGCCCAGGACATGGATACATGGAAGCCATTGTTTGAGACCATCCATGTAATGGCTTATCATGTGTGTGTAACTAAGGAAGATTTCACTTCAGGACTTTTATTAAGGATAGTTCACTGTTTTGGAAAATTGAAAAGTTAATGGCAATACTAAGGGTATTTGAGTCATCCATAAAGTAACTGTATTGGTCTGTGTTAGTAGCTGTGATAAGCAAATACTATTATTTATAAATATGCCTCAAGGCCATACTTTTTAGAGTATGTCATTCATTTCTACAGCTGTGCTTTTACAAATTACATGAATATTATTCTAGCATTTTCAGATTTTACCAGTGTGTTGATGGATCAGATATGACCCTTATTTAAGTTGTAGAATGCAGTATGCCAGAATTGTAATGAAATATATTACAGCAAAGCATTTTGTAGTTATTTGCTGAAGAAGATTTTGACCTTCTTTTTTTCTTTCCAAAAGCAAATTATTTCACAAGATGTTGCTGCGTATTTTGTCAGCTTTTGGTCACTATGACAAAATACCTGAGATAATTTACTTTAAAAGGAAAAAGGGTTATTTTGGTTCAAGTTTTGGAAATTTCAGCCTGTGATTGTTTGACTTCATTGCTTTGGCCTGTGGTAAGGTAGCATACCATGGTAAGAGTGTATGATGGTGCTCAACCACTCACTTTATTGCCAGGAAGCAAAAGAAAGTAAGAAGAGGGCTGAGTCAGAGTCCACAGTTCCCTTTAAGGGCATTCCCAGTGACCTTAACAATCTCCATTAAGACCTTTCAAAGGTACCAGTATTCCAGTAATGCCAAGGTGGGGACTAACTTGGACTACTAATGCTTTCTTTTTTATCAGAAGGTTACATTAAAAAAATCTCTAGTGGTTTTCCTCCCCTATGTCCTTTTTGGTAACACGATAGCTAAATCATGATTTTCTAGTTAAAGGAATTTTACTTTTGGGTTAACTTCTGATGATCAAAAGTTAATGAAAGGAGGACCAGCAGATAGTACTATAGATAATTAAATAGAAAAGAAAAGGTAGAATTAATTTTATTTGAAAACCTCTATAGTTTTCCTTTTCTAGTAAATTAACCTCCTTAAAATTGTTTTATGACTTGAGGGACTAAGAATAAAAGCATTATTACTGATGCGCCACAGGCACACAGTCTACGTGTAGAAATAAAATCATTCATTGCTTGGTATTATTTGATAATTTTTATGCTACATTAAAAACAAAATAATTGCTTTTAAAATAAACCCTTACATTTACTTTTCCTGTTATCATTTATTCATGATTGATTCATTCTTCATTCTTTAAGTGGAGATTTATTAATCACCTCTTGTATTCTAGGAACTGTCCTTGAATAGTATGAATACATTTATGAGCAAAAACAGACAAAACAAGCAGTCTGTCAGGGAGAGAGTGAATTAAAAAAAAAATATTTGTATTAGTCCCAATTTTGGTGTAAGAATAAGAAAAGATTTCAGTTTTGGAGATGATACTTGGGAATGTGGAGAGACAATGTTTCTTGGTGGAGTTATAGCAAAATGCCTGAGATAAAATTAACATGAAGAGAAAAGGTTAAGTAGATTTTATTTTATGATACAACTCTTCAAGCTTTGGAGCAGTTACATTGTACCTTTTTGAACAAATAAAAATAATCACAAAAGACTGCATTATCACGCCACAAATACAAATATTTGAAAATTTTTAAATTATAAATTCACGTACTTTGGTGGTGCAGGAACATCCAGATGCCATTTTATGTTATGCTTAGGATATTAATGGAATATTTTCTAAATCGTTTTGTCTTATAAAAGTGGTGGTCATTCTCAGTACAGACTTGTACTCCTGCAAGTGTGAGACCACTATGAGAAAGAGTGTATGAGACATTATGAAAATGAAGACAGCAAGCATTTGGTTGAACTCTTAAATCAGTGCCTGGAATGATCATGTAGTATTCGTTTGTCTTACAAGTATAAAAATGAAAGAACCTCACCCAAAGTGCAACTCTAAGGAAACTGGTGAATTTGGAGAGGACTTGTTAAATATTTCTTGTCTCTCCTTCTGTGTCTCTCTTTCTCTTTTAATGGTACTTGGAGATTGAACATAGGACCTTGTGTAAGCAAATGGGCTATATCCCCAGCGCTTTTTTTTTTTTTTTTTGAAGACATAAGTCTTGCTTAGTTGCCTAGGCGGACCTCAAATTTGCAATCCCTCTGCATCAGCCTCCCAAGTAGTGAGTGTTAAAGGCATGTTCCAGTATACCTGGCTTGTTAAATATTTCTTGAAGTTCATTGATCTTGGGCCAGAAGATCACATTCACATGCTGTAGGTTGTGAACTTTGGACAAGAGGCCTCTGAGCTTCAGTTTCTACAACTATAAACTGGAAACGATATCTATATGTAGAAAGGCTAGGATGCTTTGAATTCAGCCAACTTCTGAAAATTCTCAATATATTTCTTGTCGATATAATACACAGGTATTTAATATGAATATAAGCTAGAAATGATAAGAGGGATTATGAATATTTTCAGTTCTTCAAGTGACCTCAGATAAAGCCAGCCTCAGCAGCTTAGGAAGGCCCTAAGCAACTTAGTGAGACCCTATCTCAAGATAGAAAGTAGAAAGGGCTGGGGATGTGACTCAGTGGTTAGGTGCCCTTTTGTTCAATTCTCAGCACCTTAAAAAAATAAAAAATAATAATGAAAATTGACATTTCAATAGAAGCATTGTTGGCAAATTGGTCTGTTGCATATCTTGTTTGAAAAAAAGTTGTCTTTATAATCTTGTAATATAAAAATCATTCTTAGATCAGGGTAGTATAAAAACACAGACCTGTGACCCAGTTTAGTCAATGGTAGTTAATTAAAAACTCTTGTTCTATATAATTCTATAGTTTTCGGCTTGCAGTATTCCTCCTATAACTTGACTAATTTTTTAAAAATTCATTCCCAGAAGACATATTTTAGTCCCAATGATTTCTGCTTTCTTTATCATACATGCCGTTTTCTGCTTTTCTTGCCATGTGGGATTGTTAGCATATCTGTATATGCACTCAATAAAACAACATATTTTGGCCAGTATCATTCCCAGTATCTCCACTTTCCTTCTCCTGCCTTCCCCTGGTGTTCTGTTTCCTTTCCTGTACTGATCTCCCTTTGGTTTTCGTGAGATACCCACCCACTCCATCTTTCTTTTCCGTTTTCCTCTCTAGCTTTCACATATGGGAGAAACATACAGCTCTGACTTTTTGAATTTATTTCGCTTAACATAATGTTCTCAGGTTCTGTTCATTTTCCTGCAAATAACCTAATTTCATTCTTCTTTACGGCTGAATAAAACTCCATAGTGTAAATGTACCGCTTTTTCTTTATCCATTCATCCATCCATTGACAGATAACATATGCTGTTCCTTATGAACTGAACTGCTGTAAACATGGGTATGGTTGTGTTGCTATAGTGATGACTTTAAATTTAGATAAATATTAGGGAGTAGTATAGCTGGGTCATGTGTTCCTTTCCTAGTCTTTTGAATAACTTCCATACTGATTTCCATAGTGGTTGCACTAATTTATAATCCCTTGAACAGTGTAAAAGTGTTCCTTTTTCTTTACGTCCTCTTCAGCATTATTTATTGTTTGTTTTCTTGTTGGCTACCATTTTGACTGGAATAAGATGAAATCTCAGTGTAATTTTGATTAACATTGCCCTAAGTGCTCACAATGTTGAATATTTTCCCCTATATTTGTGTCCATTTGTAAATTTCTTCTTTCAAGATATGTCTGTTTAGTTCACTTATTAATTGTATTATTTTGTAGGGGGTTTTTTTTTGGTGTTAAGCTTTTTGTGTTCTTTATATGTTTCACATGTTAATTCTCTGTCAGAAGATTTGCTCGCCAAGATTTTCTCCCATTCTGTAGGTTCCCTCCTCACATTCTTAATTGTTTTATTTGCTGTGTGGAAGCTTTTTCATTTGATGCCATCCCATTTATTAATTCTCACCCTTATTTCCTGAGCTTCAGGGGTCCTATTGAGAATGTTGTTTGTTGTATGTCCCCATATGTTGGAGCACTGGCCCTATACTTTTTTCTAGAGGTTGGCGTATTTTCTTTCTAGTCTAATTCCTGGGTTTTGATCCATTTTGAGTTGACTTTTGTGCAGGTTGAGAGACAGGGATCTAGTTTATTCTTCTACATGTGGATAACCAGTTTTCCCACCACCGTTTGTTAAAAAGGCTATGCTTTCTCCACTATATGTTTTTGTGTTTTGTCTTTTTTTTTTTTTTTTTTGAAAGAGAGAGAGAGGGACAGTGAGAGAGAGAAAAAGAGAACCGATTTTATTTAGCTTTTCATGTGGCTTTTGTTGCTCTGACACTTCATTGTGTATGTGGTGCTGGGGCTTGAACTCACATCCTCATGCACGCCAAGCAGGTGCTGAAACTACTGAGCCACCCTGGTCTATTCCCTGGGATTGTTTTCTTGAATTCTTTCTTAGGAAATTCATTGTTGGTATGTAGGATCACAATTGCTTGTTTGTTTGTTTATTTTTAGAGAGAGAGAATACGGGAGTCAACTTTATTGTTTGATCTGGGGGTTTTTTTGTTTGTTTTCCCAACACTTGGTTGTGTATGTATGCGGTGTTGGGGTTCGAAACTCAGGTCCTCATGCTAGGCAAACGCCCTTACCACTGAGCGGCTGCTCCAGCACCAGAACTTAATTTTTTAAACTGTTAATTTGCTGAACTTAATAGCTTTAGCAGTCTTTTGGTGTAGCTCTTTGGATCTTCTAAGCATACGATCATATCATCTGAAAACAGTGATAATTTGACTTCTTTCTTTCCTGTTTCATCCCTTTTATTTCCTTCTTTTGCCTAATCATTCTGGCTAGAATTTCTAGTACTACGTTAAATAGTAGTGATGACAGTGGACATTCTTGTCTTGTTACAGATTTTAAAAGAAATGGTTTCAGCTTTTCCCATTCATGGTGATATTGGCATTGGGTTTGTTGCACATAACCTTTATGATGTTGAGATAGATTCCGTCTGTCCCTAGTTCCTTCAGTGTTTTTTATCATGAGTGGGTACTGAATTTTGTTGAAGGCTTTCTGTACATCTGTTGAGATGAATAAGAGAGTTTTTTTGTTCTTCATTCTATTTATGTGATGAATTACATTTACTGATTTGTGAAAGTTGATTAACATTCTTGCATTCTAGGGATAAAAAGAACTTGGTTATTTATGAAGTACAATGTTCTTAATATGTTATTGAATATGATTTCCTAATATTTTATTAAGGATTTTTACATCTAAGTTTGTTAGGATTACTATTGATCTGTAGTTTTCTTTTCTTGATGTGACTTTATCTGATTTCAGTATGAGTCTGATACTGGCTTCATAGAATGAATTTGGGAGTATTCCATCCCTGTTTCAGGGAATAATTTGAGGAGCATTGGCTTTAGTTCTCTTTAGAGGTCTGGTAGAATTCAGCTGAGAATTCATCTGCTCTGGGGCTTTTCTTTGTTGAAAGGCTTTTTATCACTTCTATCTCATTGCTAGTTAATTAGTCTGTTTAGGTTTTCTATGTTCTCTTGAGTCTCCTTGGTTTTCCAACTTTTTGGAGTATGTTCTCTCAAAATGGCCCGAATGACCCTCTTGATTTCTGTGATGATTTCTTTTCCACCTTTAATTCCATTAATTTGGATCTTCTCTCTTTTTCTTTTGGCGAGTTTGGCTAAGTGCTTATCCATTTTATCTTTTCGAAGAACCAACACATTGATTCATTGCTCTTTTGTACAGGATTTTATCGATGTAAGGTCTGACATTAGTTACTTCCTTTCTTCCACTGGTTTTGGAATTGGTTTGGCCTTTTTCAGGGTTCTTGAGAGGCATTATTAGTTGTGTTTGGAATCGTTTTGATTTTTTTAAGTAGGTACTCATAATTAGAAACATTCCTCTTACAGCTAGCTGCTTAGAGTGTCCCAGAGGTTTTGGTATATTATATCACTGTTGTTTGATTCTAAGAATTTTTAAATTTTTCCCCTGATTTTTTTCTGTCACCCATTTTATTCAGAAGTGTGTTGCTTAATCTTCATGTGTTTATATAGTTTCTGTGGGGTTTTGTGGTGTTGATTTCTACTTTATTCCGTTATGATCTGATAAGATGCAAAGTATCAATGTTTTTGTATCTGCTAAGCATTGCTTTTTAACCTAAAATGTGGTCTATTTTAGAAAAGATTCCATGATCCACTGAGAAGAAAGTGTGTTTGCCTATTAAGTGAAATATTCTATACATGTCTGTTAAATTAATTTGTTGATAATATTTTTTAGGTACACAGAGTCGTTACTGAGTTTATATCTAGATGACCATTTTGTTGGGAAGAGAGGTATATTGAAATCATATGGTATTATCGTACCGGCGTTTAATTCCGGTAGTGTCTGTTTAATGTAATTAGTGTTTGTGACATAAATATTTCCTGTTGTTACATCTTTTTGGATTGTTCCCTTTACTGGTATGAAATGATGATCTTTATCTCTTCTGATTAATTTTGGCTTGAATTATGTTTTGTTCAATATGAGAGAGCTGTGCCTACTTGTTTTCCATTTGTAATCATGTGGTATATCAGTTTTCATCCTTCACCTTTCAGCCTGTAGCTGCCTTTGCCTGTAAGGTGAGTCTCTTGTAACAACATATAGATGGGTCTTCTTTTTTAATACTCTCTGCCAGCCTTTCTTTTAATTGAGAGTTGAGACCATTTACATTGTGTTATTATAGAGAGATGATATTAATCCCTGCCATTTTGATTTATTATGTTTAATTTAGTCCTGTTTCTCATTTGCTTAGCTACTTTTCAGATGAGATTTGTTTGGTTTTGAGATCTTGGCTTTGTTTATTTCTTCTGTGTGAAGTACTTTACATTCTTAGTGCTGTCTACATAGTCATGAATTCTTTTAGTTTCTGCTTATTTTGGAAGGCTTTTATTTTTCAGTAAATTCTTAAGGATCACTTTGCTGTATGTAGCAGTCTTAGTTGACAGTTATTTTCTTTCAGGATTTGGAACACATCATTGTAAGCCAGCCCCCTTGGCTTTTAAAATTTGTACTAAGAAATCAGAAGTAATTCTGGTTGGCTTGCTTCTGAATGTGAGCTGACATTTTTCTCTTGAGGCTTTTAAAATTCTATCCTTGTTCTGTTTGTTTAGGCTTTTTGATTGTAAAGTGTTGTGGGAGATTCTTTTTTGATGATGTCTTTTTGGTGTTCTAAATATGTCCTGTTTCTAGATGTCCATGTCATTCTTAAGTTTTGAAAAATTGTTATTTCCCTGAAGAAATTATCAATTATGTTATTCTTCATCTCCCAACCCTTTTCGATTCCAGTGATTCTTAAATTTGGCCTTTTAGTATTGTTCTAGAGTTCTTGTATCCTGTGGTTATGTTTGCTTATTTTCTCCTACTGTTGGATGTTCAAGGCCAGACACTTTGTCTTCCAGCTTGGAGATTCCGTCTTCAGCAAGGTCTGCTCTTTTAGAAAGACTTTCAACTGAGCAGTTTTTTTTTTTTTTCTTCTTCCAAAGGGATGGGAGGAGATAAGGAGAGACAAAGAGAGAATAAACCTCATTTAGTTCTTCATCTGGACCTTGTTTCTCCAACACTTAGTTGATATGTAGTGCTGGGGTTTGAACCTGGGTCCTTGCATATGCCAGGCATGCACTCCAAATGCTGAGCCACTGCTCCAGCCCCTCAACTGAGCATTTTCTTTTTATTTAATGTGTCTTTTATTTCCATGTTTGATTGTTTTTCCATATCTAGTTATTAAATACGTCGTTCATATCTTGTACTGACTGCTTTAATTCATTCCGTTTTTCTGTGTTGTCATGGAATTCATTGATCATTTTTACAATCAGTATTTTGAAATCTTTATCTGTTTTATTCACTTGAATATATTCGGAATCTGTTACTGGTGAATTATGAACTTTAGAATGTGTTGTGTTACCTTGTGTTTTCATGTTTCTTATACTCCTCTGTTGTATTTTATGCATCTGTTGGGTTGGATTTCTCTTTTACTCTTATGTGTAGGCCTTTTTAGGGCACAGCCTTCTCTTGATCTTGAGTGATTTCCTCATAGGTGTGGTATCCACAGTCTTTGTGTTAATTCTCTTTTTGCTGTAGGGGTGGGGAAGTCCCTCCCCTTGCCGATTCTTTTTGGGACCTGGTTGTTACTTTGGGTTTTTTGGTCTCTTCTGTTGTTGTTGAAGTGTAACTGGTTGTTTTAAATGTGGTTATTTTGTGTATGAAGAAAGTGTGCTGTCTTTTACCTGCTTTTAGTTTAGCAGCAGAGTCTCTATCCTATAAACGTATTGTGTCCTATTAGATTCCCATCACCTTGCTGAGAACCAGTACTTCCACTGCTTGAACCCTAAACCAAACTATGGAGCAACTAGCAATGTAGCCTTCCTCTAATCTTCTGTTGGATCTCCTTTAGTATTTACTCTATATCTTTCAGGAGTATTTCATCCACATGGGTTAACATACCCAAATGTAGTTTAAACTTTACTTTTGCTCTGGTAGCTTTCACTTTTAAGTAAGATTTGTACAATTTTTGAAAAAAAATTCTCTCGTTTGATTTTGTTCTCTCTGCTCTCAAAACAGACATTTCTATGGCTGATATTGCATACTTTGTTATTATACCTAAAGCAGTGAAAAGATACTTGAATATATATGCATCCAAATGAATAGCAATTATCAAGAATACAAGTAATATAGGATGTTGGCAAGGATGTGTGGGAAAAGGTGCACTTGTACATTGTTTGTGGAATTGTAAATTAGTTCAACTATTTCAGAAAGCAGTATGAAGATTCCTCCAAAAAGTTGGAATAGAACCACCATATGACCCAGCTGTCCTGCTCCGTGGTATATATGCCAAAGATCTAAAATCAGTATACTGTAGGGATGCAGCCACAGTTTATAGCAGCACAGTTCACTATTGCCAAACTGTGGAGCCAGTCTTGGGTACCCGTCAACAGACAAATGGATAAAGAAAATGTGGTTTTTATACACAATGAAGTTTTTAACTCAGCCATTAAAAAAAAAATGAAATTAAGCCAGATCAGAAAGTCAAGAGTTGGATGTTTTCTCTCATGTGGAAACTAGGGGGGCGGGGGAATAAGGGTGTTTCATGAAAACTGAAGAGAGATCAGTGGAATAGAGGAAGGGGATTGAAAGGGGAGAAAGATGGGACATAAAAAGAGAAGTGGTGGAATTAATCTGGCCAAACTTTCCTGTATACATATGTGAATATACCACAGTGAATTTAACCTTTATGTATTTCCGTAATGCTTAATTAGAAAAACTAATTAAATAGAAGAAAGATCAGTATAGTAAAGGGAACAGGAGGAGGAGGAGGGAGAAGGGGAAGTAATGGAGACTGAATTGCAGTAAATTGTATTTCCTGCTTCTATAATTAAGTCAAAATAAGCACCAACATTATGTATAACTATAATAAACTGATGAAAAATAAATTTGAAAAGTTTCAAACTTAATGTAAGTTTCATTAGAATTGTGTTTTTTTTCCCCCAAAAAAATCATGGACTCCACTCCTTAAAATTTTTGGTACTTGATATGGGGTGAGGCACAGGAATGATTGTTTGCATTTTAACCAGACCCTATGTAATTCTGATAACCAGTTACTCTGGATCATCATTGAGAAAATTGGTATAATAATTAATTAAAATTCCACACTAGAACTGAAAAAATATGTGATTTTAGCACTACTCATTTAATAAATGTTGTGACTTTGGGTAAATTTTTTCTCTGAGCCTCATTTTCCTTTGTAATCCATAAGAAGTTCTGCCTTGCCTATTTCTTTTTTTTTTTTTTTTTTTTTTTTTTTAAAGAGAGAGGGACAGTGAGAGACAGAGAAAGGGAGAAACAACTTTATTTAGTTTTTCACATGGCTTTAGTTGCTCTAACACTCAGTTGTGTACGTGGTGCTGGGGTTTGAACCCGGGTCCTCGTGCTTGCCAGGCAAGCGCTGAACCTGCTGAGCCACCGCTGCAGCCCCGCCTATTTCTTTTTTTAAAAATGAAGAGCCAAGCTATTGTACCATCGTAAATGCATATGAAGTAACAATATGATATGCATTTGTCTGCCTATTTCATGAGGTTTGAAGAACAATATTTGTGAAAACATTTGAAAATTAATGTGTTATATAGATGTAAGATGGTGATTTTCTCAGTAGATACTTTTATGATTGGTTTATAAGCTTAGAAAACAAAGGTTCATTCAGAAACATGATATGCTTTGAACTGAATTTAGTGTAGAGAGAAATTTTTGTAGAATTTCAGTCAGTATTATGATATTAACCAATATGTAGGAAATGTTATCTTTATAAATTTGTAGTGTAGATCTTTATGAATGTTGCTGGAAAACTCGAAATACTATAGAAGCAACTAGATGTTAGTTTGTAGCTATGGAGACTGTTTAAGTCTTTTGTTACATTGTTAATCCTCCTCATAGTATTTATTTCCTTCTAGCAATTTGCCTTGGCTATTCTAACTTTTTGTAATCTTTCAGCTTGCTTTATTTATTTACCATTAGGAGTGTTGTCCTTTTAAAAATCTTATTTGAAACTAATTACAAATATAAGTTATTGTACTTTTTGTTCCTTTTAAAAACTATCACATAGATATTCATGTAATTATGCAAATAGACAATAATATAATACAAGACTATGAATCCCTATTATTTTGAAACAAATCTAAGACAGGTTCCCTAGTAAATTCATCAATTCATGTTTTCTTAACAAAACAAAATAAAAAACAAGCACTTAAACAATGTAAGAACAATACCATTTTCATGCCTATAAAAATTAACAATACTTTGGTCCTATGTGTAATGTTATTTCTTTTTTATTTCATAAAATTTTTTTCCCTTAACACTTTGTTTGAATCAGAATTCAAGTAATGGTTGCACATTATGAGTGGTTGATACAGGTTTTGAACTCTGTACTTCTTACAAAAGCTTGGAGGCGACCATCGCGCCCAGAGGTCCCACAGATCTGTCTCTTGCTTCAATAGTGTTTGAACGGAATAGACCTGGGGCCTTTCTTTCTTTCCGCTTCCAACCACCTTCTAATCTGGTCTCCATTTGCAACCTCGGGGGACCAGCTTCGCGCCCATCTCCAGCTTCCAGGACCAGCCAACTCCGACTTCTGTGGTTAGCGCCTTACTGCAGACCATTCATGACCTCCCAGATTCGTCAGTCAGAATTATTCCACCGAGGTGGAAGCTGCGGTCAGCCACCTGGTCTATTTGCATCTGCGCGCCTCCTACACCTACCTCTCTTTGGGCTAGTATTTTGACCACGACATTGTGGCTCTGGAGGGCATGGGCCACTTCTTCCGCAAGTTGGTGGAGGAGAAGCGGGAGGCCTCCGAGCATCTTCTGAAGATGCAAAACCAGCGCGGCGGCCGCGCCCTCTTCCAGACGTGCAGAATCCTTCTCAAGATGGGTAGGACAACACTCTGGATGCCATGGAAGCTGCCTTGGCCCTGGAGAGGAACCTGAACCAGGCCATTTTGGATCTTCATGCCTTGGGTTCTACCCATTCAGACCCACATCTCTGTGACTTCCTGGAGAACCACTTCCTGGATGAGGAAGTGAAGCTCATCAAGAAGATGGGGGATCACCTGACTAACCTCCACCTGCTGGGGGGCCTTCAGGCTGGCCTGGGTGATTATCTCTTTGAAAGACTTACCCTCAATAATGACTAGGAGGCCTTGGAGTCCAGTGGCCTTGAATGGGGCTCCTTTGCATCTACCTGACATTAAGGGCTTTGGCCCAAGCCTCACCCTCCAACCCCTAAGCAGCTTTTTAACAAGGGTGGAGCCCCTCCCAAGCCTTGGACCAAATGAAAATAAAGCTTTTTCCAGCAAAAAATAAAAAACAAAAAACAAAAAACACCCAAAAGCTTGGAGGCTAGCTGATTCACAATGAGACCTGCAGAGACCAGCTTGGACTGGGCAAATTCTTGAGGTCTTCATCAGTGATCTGTGGGATAGAGCTGTGCAGGAGTTTGTGTTGAGTGGGGGCCTTCAAGCAGGTAGCTACAGTGAGGCTAGATATTTATCCTGTAAACTGGGAGCCCCTGCCCGCTGCAGTTGTGGAGAAATGTAGTGACTCAAATAACTTCCAGTGCACTGTTAGGCTACTCAGGTGGCACAGGTGCTGCCTGTTTATCTGAGTGGTAGCACTTTACCTGTTTCTTCTCCATTGCTCTGCCATCAGGTTTCTAAACACTGATGCTGGGTTTATTCTTCAGAATCAGGAAGTCTGTCTGTATCTCAGGAACTTGCATTCATCTTGGCAACAAAGGATGCCATTTGCTTTGGGTTGCTTTACGAACTGGTAAAAACAAACTAGAAACCGGCCTTAGGCCTGTAGAGTTCTGAATTGATGGCATTGAGGGTTTCTTGGTTGTTTTTTAAACTTGAAGCTATTCTTCATGGCAAGATTAACTTTGAGTACAAGTACCCAAAGGGTGTACCTGCAGGAACTTCTTGGAGATTTGAATATTTTTTGTCAGTCTTCAACTGAAGCATGGATTCTGCCATGGATTGTCTCCTAGTGGTCTGTGATTTTCCCAAGGGTTCCATGGCTCTGAACAGTCATCCTGTGGTGTGAGATAATGACTTCTGGTTGTCATGCTTTGTGCCATCTGACATCAAACATAGTGCCTTAGGTCTTACTGCACATGAGCAGGATTTCCTGATAGTGTGAGCATAGTAGTGCCAGCAGAAGCTTTGCCTGCAGAAAGCCTGGTTAGGCTACCTGCTTGTGTTATGGAACCTCTGTAATACGTAGCCATGGCAAGATCTGGTTTGGGCAAGGTTGCTCAAATCCACAGCGCAGTGGCCAGATCTGCTTGTCTTCCAACTAAACATTTGATTATTAAAAATTTCAAATATTATATAGTTGAAAAATCACACAGTTATAATAAGCATTGTGCTATATTTGCTTTAGTGGATATTTTTGTTCATCAGTCCATCTTATATTTCAAAATAAGTTTCAAATACCAATTCCCATCTCCTCTAAAACCTTTGGAACATCTGTCACTAGAGTTCATATTCAGTGTTTCTAGGACAGTGCAGCTCAGTTCAGGAGTCTTCAGTGTATCTCTGGAAGATCTTGATTGTCTGTCTTCTGCAGTACCAAATACTCACCACTGTACTCTATCTCCAATCCTGGATGAGTTCTGATCATTACTTCCAGCTTTGGCAACCCAAAAACCTGTGTAATGAATGATATATAGAATAGATATCATTCCCTGATAGTCCTTCCTGATCTCCCCCTTTAGAGAAATACTGATTTGTTTTTTATTCATGGTCATAAGACAGTAAATAATGTGCACTTTTGTGTAATATTTTTGAGAGTTATATGTGTGGATGCGTATCACTTTTTCCTTTTTATTACTGAGTACTGTCTTCTGCGTATATCAGAGTTTGTTCACTCTTCTTCCTCATGTCAGTCCTTAGTAAATATTTCTCCCAGCCCGTGGCGTTCTCTGTTTTCTCATTGGTATCTTTTGGCAGGCAGAAGTTTGTTATTTTAATGAAATATAATTTATCAGTTTTCAGTTTTATAGTTAGTGCTGTCTCTGCCCTATCTTAAGAAATCTGTCTATTCCCAAGTCATAAGAATAATTTCATTTTATATTGTTTCTCCAAAAGGTTTTGTTTTGTTTGTTTTTTGGCAGACTTTTGGTTCTGCCATGTAGATGCCAACTAAAATCTCTGCTCAATTTTTTAGTCCTTAATTGAACAAATGGCGTAGGTCAAGGCTGAGCCAGAGATTTGGGTATAGTTAATATGCAGGTTTGGTTGTCTCCCTTCTGGGGAATTCACCCCTCACCTTCAGTTGCTGAAGTTATGGCAGACTTTCATGTGTTCAGCTGTTGATTTCTAAACTTGAAGTTTAGTAATCCGGCCTGGTGCTGCTGGTGGGTGTGGGGGAGAGGCTGCTTTTAAGTGATGATCCTTTAAAAAATAACACATACCTAGTTTTGCTCTAGAAAAGGGGTTTTTTTTTGTTTGTTTTTCTTGTTTTAGGACTAGTTTTCTGTACTGCCACCTATGCACATTACACCTGCCTTTAAAACAGATTTTAATTTTTATTCTATTTAAGTCATTTTTTGTTAGAGCATTATATTTATGCATGGCATCTGGGTTCTTTTGGACATGATTATATATACAAGGAATTAATTTCAATTCCCATTCCTCTTCCCGTCTACCCTCTTTTCTTCCCCTTTTTTTCTTTCCTCTACATTACTGACCTTTGTTTCATTCCTTTATCCATTTTTTTATTGGTGCTTTCTACATATACATAAAGGAGAGATTCCCTTTAGTACATTGATGTATGTCTGTAACATGATTCGGGTAGATTCATTCCCTATTTCTTTCCCTGATTCTCATTATTATTCTTGGATGCTGGGATGATATTTAAGTCCATAGTTGCAACCTTGTCAAGAATTAGTGTGTTTTTTCAGTGCTACATCAGATTTTATGCCATAGTGGCTATAAGATCTTTGTTATAACTACTCAGTACCGATGTCATGGCCTAAAGTGGTTAGTGACCCATGAGGCAATCATGTGGGCCTGAGTCTTTCAATGAAATTCTATCTACAGAAACAGACCTTGTGCCAGATTTAGCCCACAGGGTGTAAATTGCTACCTCTGGCCTATATATGATGTGAGCATTTGGTTCACTGAATTTATTATTCGGACTGAATAAGTTGGAAGCTAAATGTTCTAGGTCAGCATGTGTATTTTAGATGGAACAAACAAAAAAAGATAATTTCTACTATACATACATTTGAAGAATTTGAAAGAAATTTCTTTCACTTATGCCTCAGATAGTAAGTGCCTACTGTGTTTCAAGCATTGAACATACAGATACTGTTAATTAGAAAATATGTTCCTGCTTCATGAAATTGTGCATTTAAAAATTGTGCATTTAAAAATTGTGAAGTAAAGAACATGAAAATAAATGATTTGTTCAGTGTTTGTGGGAAGTGTTGCCCCTTTGGATTGAGTGGTTGGGGATGACAACTGAGGGAGAGGGCAGCATGACTGGAAGGAGCAGTAATGTAAGTAGGATAGCTTTGGGGAGTTAATTAGGAGTCAGACTTTTGTTGAGGATGTCAACTAATTGTTGAGGATGAACAATTTTATTTATAAAGACATTATAAGGTAGTTTGTGCAATTTGTGCAAAAACTCCTAGGAAAAAATAAGTAAGTTGGATTTGAACTCTCAGAAGTCTGATATTCTGGGCTGGAGTGGTGGCTCAGCGGTTACAGTGCTTGCCTAGCATTCACGAGTACATGGGTTCAAACCCCAGCATCCACATACGCAACTAAGTGTCAGAGCAACAAAAGCCATGTGAAAAACTCAATAAAGATTGATTCTTTGTTTCTCTCTTGCTCTCTCTCACTGTCCTCTCTGATATTCTCTCTCATATCCATTTAAGTGCATGGTTCACTGAGATTCTTGTGTCTTAGTGATGTGCATAAATACATTGTGAGTACCTATTTTTATTTATTTGATTGCATATGTTTTAATTTTTACTCTCTCATTTTATAAAACCAATTGTTAAGGTGAAACATCAAAAACGTGTATAAATATGGGACTGTCGTGAGACCTTTGGATAATGTTTTTTCATTTTGCTTCTGCAAATATGTATTATTTTAGATATTTGGTCACTGAGAAATACCTAGTTGCTGGTAATCTAGAAATATTAACATAGTCATGCTGATGTTTGCTGGTTGGATGGAAATGTTAATAATGTACTTTTTCCAAAGTTTAGCTTTAAACCATGACATAATATGGGCATAAATTTTCTGACTGTTGACTTTGTTATTTCTCTTAAGGCAAAGTAATATGTTGGTGATAGACTGAGGGTATAACTCAGTGAATATGTGCTTGCCTAGCATGCAAAAGACCCTGGACTTGATCCCCAGCACCACAAAACAAGGGGTAAAAAGTTAGTGATAGAGTTTTAGATAGGTAACTATCTAGAGACCTTTCAGTACTATTTCTTGTTTGCCATTCTTCTGTTGAATTTTTCTTTCTGCTTCTAAAAATGGAATATTAGTTACGTGTTTGTGAAATTTCAGTTCTCAGCTCTCTTATTATTTGTTCCTATGGCTTAATGGACAGTATTATTAGATGTGATTATATCTTACAAACAGATGGGAGGCAGTACTCGTCCATCTCTGCTAAAGATAGAAAGGACTAAAAAAGAGTCTGAAATCTAGTGGATGTATATAGATTGGCTTAATGAAAAAAAAATCTCTAATTCTAAGCATTTTTCTGTTCTTGCCTTATTCTTATGTCTTTCTACCTAGAAGTTGTAAGACAAATCATGTCACATTGTTTATCATTTTTATCCTTTTTGTGAAAATACAGGCTTGTCTGAATAAAGGTGAATATTTATTTCAGCGAGTTTATACTCTTTATTTTGCTGCCCCTAAGAGGATTACAAAGCAGTAATAAGTGATTTCTACCCCTATGTATTCTCTTTACCAAGCTTGGTGTATAGCACTATTTCTTTCCTTTTATATACACATAATTGAAAATCAGTATGAATCACCTTTTGGTGTTTACAATTGAATTTGTTAAATTGCTTGCCCTGTATATATTATCAAGATTTAGATGCTATTCTGGAGAGCTTTCACCTGCTGTTCTAGTTCTAGCCCTTACCTTGTTCTGATTCTTGGTAGCTGGCATAGAAATGGATTCCCTTGTCCCCTGGCTTCTGGTTGGGTTCAGCTGATGGGGAACATTGTCAGTACAAGGAAGGAACCTGGGGATGGGGGAAGTGTTTAGAGTTTTTACTTCTTTGCTATGATGTTTCTGCAGCCTGTCTGTATCCTTTCACTGAATATTGTAGTTCGTAGGAGGCAGCCCTCTTTGTTTTAAAGTGTTCTGCTCACCTCTTCCACTTCTCCCTCTTTTATTACTATGAGTTGTGTGATAAGCTCTGCGATTAGTAATCCTGGGATACTACCCTCTCGTGTGTCTCCTTACCGCCTACCTGTGCTTTGTAACATAACAGACTCTTGATCAAATTCTCTTTAAATTCAAACCTCAGTGTCCTTCCATATCACCTGGAAGGCTCAATAGAAACACAGATTGCTGGACATCTTTAGGTGATTAATTTCATAGGTCTTAGGGTAGCTGCTGAAAATTTCTATTTTCAACAAGATCTTTGGTGACCCTCATGTTGCTAGTCCAGGAAATTGGAGAATCACATTTTGAGAGCCACTTCATTTGAGTTATTGTTCAGCTGCCAAGAGTGTCAGGGATGGTGAGGACTTTTGAGTAATGTAGCAAAATAGGAGCTGAAGCTGGGCACAGCCATGCACACCTGTAACCCCAGCAACTTGGGAGACTGAGACAGGAGGATCGCCAGTTTGAGGCCAGTCTCAGAAACTTAGTGTGAGCTTGTCTCAAAATAAAAGACTTTTTAAAAAGGACTGAGGTTGTAGCTCAGTGGTAAAACACCTGTGGGTTCAATCCCCAGTACCAAAAAAGAGAAGAAGAAATAAGAACTGAAAAATAATGTTGAATAACTTTGATAGTGAGATTCAAGCAATGGGTCTAGGCAACTCTTTTTTTTAAGAGTGGACAAAGAGAGAGAATCAATTTTTATTGAGTTTTTCACATGGCTTTCACTGCTCTACACTTAATTTTGTACATGGGTGCTAGGGTTTGAACCCGTATACTTGCGCATGCTGGGCATGCTGGGCAAGTGCCATAACCCCGAGCCACCGCTCCAGTCCCTAGGCAACTCATTTTAATGACTTTCCCTAGCAGTTTGACATGTCAGGTAGCAGGAGCAGAACCATCAGTTATTAGTGTGGATAGATTGCTAGTGTCAAGTATCTATAGTTACCATTAGGTACTCCCATCTTTGCATTAAATTACCATTCTGAGTGCCAAGATTGCAGCTTTATGACCTATCTGCATAACCTGTTTTCTTCCATTTTATTTGTGAGCTTATTGTTTATTATTCATTTTTTGCTTTTAGTTTTAAAAAATTTATATGCAAATTGCCAAGACTTAGATGTCATAAAGTGTCCTAAATAATTATATCAATTATAGTTATTAGATCTGTGACTCTGGGCAAATGAGTATCTTGTCTCTTTGTTTTCTTATTTGAGAAGTTTTAAAAGAATTAGAAATATGCTGTCCTCCTTTTATGAATGTAAATGTACATGTGCAGAATCCTAGAAAATTATATTTTGGGAAAATCATTTGTTAGGTGTCTGCCTAAGAAGAGTTCTATGTAGCTCTTTTTGTACTGGCTGGCTAAGAAATTGTTAGACAGGCTGAGCCTCGTTAAGATTTATAGTATTTTTGGCATTGAGTTGTGTTACCATTCCTGGCTATTTGGACTTCCCAGGCTTTGTCACTGAAATGTTTTTATAATGGGATTATGACAGTTAACTGCCATAAGGACTTTAGGTATCGGTTCTGGGTCTGGAATAGGAGGGAACCATAGGAGCTGGTTGTTTTTGAAACCTGCTTGGCGGGTGGGAGGGATGTGGTGGAAGGGAAGGTTTGAGTCCTCCCATTCTTTTTTCTATAGTTACCAGTAAAGTGAGCAAGTAAGACTGAAAGGGATGCTTTTTGTTATCTGATTTCTCAAGTATTTGTCAGCCTTTTGAAACCACATACTGTGTTACTTTTGCAGTGTTCAATTGGGTATTCTCTAATACAATTTTGGAAACATTTGTGGACTTGTTTTTGTAGATTTACTGAGAAGTAATTGATTACAGTAAGTTGTGCATGTTTAAATTAATTAAACATGCACAGGTTACAATACAGTTTGATGAGTTTTTTTTTTTTAAGCAATTTTTATTTAGTTTTTCATGTGACCTTCGTTCCTCCAATACTCTGTTGGATATGTGGTGCTGGGGTTCGAACTCAGGTCCCTGTGCATGCAAGGCTGTAACCTCTGAGCCACTGCTCCAGCCCCAGTTTGATGAGTTTTGACATGTTTGCAATGAAACCACACCACTGGTATCTAATTTTTATTAAGAAGTCCATGTATCCCTTTGTAATGATTTCACAGATGTATTTTGCTTGCCTGTTGAGTTTATATTTTCTAAAATTTTAAATGAGTTCAATAATACAGTACATACTTTTGGAGAGTTTTGACTTCTCAACACAATTATCTTAAGGTTTACGCATGTTTGGGTTTTTTTTTTTTTTGCTGTTGTTGAATACTTTGCTGCTTTTAATTGCTTTAATAGTCTACTTCAGCTATTCTACTTCAGCAGTTGTGCAATTTGTTTATGTATTCACTGGTTTTTATGGACATTTGCTTGGGTTATTTCCTTTTGGGGTTATTATCAATAAAATTTTGTGAATATTTATTTGTGTATAAATCTGAGGAGACCTGTACTTTTCTTTTTCTTGAGTAAATATCTAGAAGTAGAATGACAAGGTCCTGTATGCTAGGTATACGCTTAACTTTTAAGAAAATGTCAGTTTTCCAAAGTATTTGTTACCATTTTGTATTCTGGAGAGTTCTGTTTACTCCACATTCTCACCAAAACACAGTATAGTCACTCTTTTTTGTTTTCAGCTTTTCCAGTGGTGTGTTCTATTGATGTCTTTATTTTGGAATCTCTTTGTCATTTTAATTTGCATTTTCTACGTGAATTATGATATTAGGCTACTTATTTGAAATGTGTAAATCTTATTTGTTGAAACGATTGTTCATATGTTTTGCCCCCTTCTTATTGGGTTGTCTGTCTTTTACAGGAGAGTGGTGGGGGTTCTTAGATGTTCTAAGAGTCAAGTTCTTCTGCATTTGCAAAAACTACCTTAGTTGTCTGTTGGTGACTTGCCTTTTTGTTTTTTTCCTTTCAAGATTTTTGAAGTTTTTAATATTGATGAAGTCTAATTTTTTCTTTTGTTGTTCTTTATTTTTATTTTTATTTTTTTGGTATTCTTTGTCCTGTTTGAATTCTTCATCATTTCATTTCTCCTGCTGCTTCAAAAAAGTTAAAAAAAAAAAAAATAGGAGGCAGTTACAAAGCCGGAGTTGTGTTTGTGTTTATTGTTGCTGTGCTTTAGTAGCAAATTAATTATGATTCCAATATTTTTTCCGATCAGTTGATTTTTAAACTTATTTAAAGAGCCCATAAAATTTCTCCTGATCAAGTTTGTTTTAAGGGTAAGGAAACAGTTTTGTATGGATTACATAATTGTGGTAATAGTATATAGTTTATGATCATGCCAAGACCAAATACAATAAATACGAAACCCCAGCTCCTCTTAAATCTGACTTACTATTCATTTTCCTATGAAGTGCTGTCTTTCATGAATCTGCTACTAAAATTTTACTGCATATCGCAACATTAAAATAAAATTAGTCCTTCATTTGTAATTATAATAAATATCCTCATTGAGTGTATTGTTATTGAAATTATGTTAGCTCTCTTAAACATAATTTCCTCTATGTCAGTAAGTGAAGATGCTGAATTTAATACTTGTCTTTTTTAAATTCTTTTCAAAGGTCTGTAAACAGATTTGGCTAGGATTATTTGATGATAGATCTTCAGCAATTCCAGACTTCAGGGATCCACAAAAAGTGAAAGAGTTTCTACAGGAGAAATATGAAAAGAAAAGATGGTGAGTGAATAGTTTATATTTCCACTAAAGCCTCCCAAAGTTTAATTATGATTAAGGTTAGTCTGAGATGATAAAGGAAGGCAGACAGTAAGAAGGTAAAGAGGTGGTACTTATGTTGTAGTAGGTTCTCATAGCCTTTGGCTTATTATTGGATTTTTTTTCCCAGAAATATTTACTCCTTCATTTATTTCACTATATCTGTCAGCAGCCTTTTAAGTATAATTACCAGGACTTGGTTTCTTACCTGGTTGGAAAGGAGCATTTATACCTCCCTAATTAAATCCATTGAATGTTAATTTTTAAAAAGAAATTCTAACAGGTTGTACATAAAGCTAGTGTATCTCTTGTAGCAGAACAAGGACTATATCCACAGAGCTAGTGTTCAGCTATTCAGGGCTTCTCATTTTTAGCTTTATGGCACAATTTAGGTACATACTACGAGCTCATTAACAACTCTTTTGGTCATTTCTGTAACAGTATTGAACAGTGTGTTTATTTCTTTGGAGGTTGAGAAGATGGATTGAGAAGATGGTGGAGTCAAGAATAGAGGGAATAAATAATGGGGAAGTAAACTGCTACTTTTTTCCCTGAGGAACAGCATTTTAACCCAGTGAAGGATGTACTCAGAGCTTTGTTTGGTCCTGAGAGAGTACTTGCTATGGTTTATGGGGGAGAGGTCTTTACTCTGATTCAGTCAACATACACGCTCTGACATATATGCTCTGTCAGATTTGTATTCTTACTGACCTCTAAAATAGACTACTTTTTGCAAGTCAAGATTAACCAGGAGTATATTCACTGATGCTAGCTAGCTAGGTATACATTTGTAAAAGGTGAGTGATAGTAAAAATATAGTAGTTTGATTGAGTCTTTTAAAATGAAAGATTGGCATTATCTTTTTGTCATTTATTCTTAATTTTGCTAGACCTTTTGCCCCATAGGTAAGACTGTTCTTCTTCATAGACTGTAATTTGTGCTTTTTTTTTTTATTAGTGTTCATTTTACCAACTGACAAAGTAAATCAGTTTGATTTGGGCTTAGATAGGATTTTAGATGGGATAATACAGCTATGAAGAGAACGAATGTGAATTATAAGAGCAAATGTGATTATGTAAATAATGTTAATAGAATTAAAACTGTAGATCAGCACTTCTGCATTTATACCAATAATAAGTTATTCCTTCAAACCACAGGCTAAATAACTAAAGCCTCTAGTAATAATAAGCCATTATTTTCTTTTCAGAGAAACAGGATAATAATAGCAAGAGTAATACAAATACAAACTGTAAGTGGTGGGTGGAGAGGGGGTGAATGCTATTTTCAAGGGCCAGAACCTATAAATCTTTAACTCTGCTCTTGCTTGTGCACTTGTAATGTACTGTGTTTCACTGCATAATTGTTGCCAGTGCATTAATGTATATTCCTGAGTGTTCTATGCATGCTAATCTTGCACCAAAGACAGTTGTAATAATAAATGATTTTCAAGTAATACCTGCACAATTAAAAAAAGAAAAGCTTTACATACTGGTCACACCCCACTGTTTTCCAAAAAAAAAAATGTATGTGTATATATATATAACCTACAACAATTACTCAGTGATACATGGTAATTAACAGTGAAACAGAATTTTTTTGTTTTATTGAGGTTTTGTTTTGGTAAACGTGGTATGAGCACTATCCAAATGCAGTATCCCTAAGACCCCTTAATGTAGGAAGTGGCACCTGTAACAGTGATGCTGTTGTTTGTTATCCATGATATATTAAAATTGTTTTTTTGGCTGGATTCAGAATCACTTCTTAGTCCCTTTAAGTGGGGCAGTCTTTTGAGCCATAACCTGGTTTTTTCTTTGATCAGACTTGGCTGTGTTTAGGAATTTATGTAATCAGTGGAATAACATATTATTGGAAAGCATAGCTTCTTTGTATTCATTCTCATAAATGCTTCCATTTCCTGAGGGAAAAAGTGTGATTATTACATGGTTTGGTAGTAACTAGCACTCCATGTAATTAACACACTAGGAACTATCCTGAAGTGCTCTGCAAATGTTAACTCATTTAGACCCCACAGCAACTCTATCACCATTTTATAGATGAAAATGAAAGAACAAGGTTGAAGTGATTTGCCCAAGGTTTTCACAGCTATTGAGTGCTGAAGCTGATATTTGAACTCTATGCTCTTTTCCTACTTCTCGCACTTACTTGTTATGAGGGATGGGACGCAGGGTGGGGATAGACCCAGAATTAGAGAGAGCAGAAGCTCTCAATAATACCATGTCTAGAGAGTAGCATTGCCAACTTTTGGGCATTTTGTCCATACTACCTCTTTCCTCCGTTCATCCCCTTCTCTCACAAGTTCTATCACGACAGGAGTCAAACCTGGAAGACCTGTGAAGTCTTATGGGTATCTCTCCATGCTAAGAAGATTAGCTACATAGTATTATACAAATTTTAGCATAATTCCTTTAAATATTTTCTCCTGATGGATATGTGATTTGTCTCCCAGTTTTTGAAAAATTATTAACAGTGCTCTGGTAACATACACGTTCATGTTCTTGTGTGCATTTAACAAATTGATTCCTAAGGATAAGTTTCTGGAATAGTTACTTCTAGGGCACAGAACATATATATTTGTGTATTTCAGTAGATAGCAACGGAAAATTTATCTCTGCAATAAAAAAAATAAGCCTCTGATACATACAGTATAAAAATAAAATTAAAATACAGTATTAACTATTCATCATGCAGGTCTGTTTAGAAATCAATTATTTGTTATATTATGAAAACCATTAGTAAATAATTGAAAAAAGTTTTTTGATTAGTCTTTTACTTTCTCTGGGTATTTTAATAAAATATAGTCTTAAACTACTCTTTTTAAGTGAAAGGATTTTCAGATAAGATTAATGCAGAAACAGTTTTGTATAAAATTAGAGTTGAAGACATTTTTTAGTGTAGGATTTCTACATTTTCAAAACTAACTGCCTATTCTAATTTTCACATGTTTTAGGTATGTCCCACCAGAACAAGCCAAAGTGGTGGCATCAGTTCATGCATCTATTTCAGGGTCCTCTGCCAGTAGCACAAGCAGCACCCCTGAGGTCAAACCACTGAAATCTCTCTTAGGAGATTCTGCACCAGCACTGCACTTAAATAAGGGCACTCCTAGTCAGGTGAGTAGTCTTCAGATCTTTGTAAGGAGCTTGCTTAGTCAGGATTGAATATCAAAAATTTAAGGAGTTTTTTTGTTGTGTGTGTGTGTGTGTGTGTTTTTTTTTTTGTTTTTTTTTTTTTTTTTGGCAGGGGGATGTGTTTATGGTGCTGGGGGATCAAATCCAAGGCCTCTCACATGCTAGGCAAGCACTCTTATCACTGAGCCATATCCCCAGACTAAGAATTTGTGACTTTTTTTTTAATTTGAGAATTCTAAGATAACAATATAACCTTGAATGCCAGTAACAGTTGTGTCCTGATGGTTTGTAATACACTAAATTAAATGATTATTGGTTAATTGGTAGGACAGTGATTTTGTTCTTTTTGTGATTGCTTTGACTTCTTCAGCTTCCTAAAATGTACAAGAACATTGCTAAAGCTATGTATCATGTGGAATATGGTTAGTGAAACATGGCTCTATTATGACAGAGCAGCATAGTCTTTGTGATGTACTTCAACAGGATGCAGTATTTTATCACGTTTGATTGTGTAACGTGTTTATTATTGAAATTTGGACCTTATCCTAAAAACCTGAAGACTGAAGTCTTCATAAGTTGATTTCTGAGGTTAGTACGTCATGTAATCGATGGTGTCATGGCAGATCTGTTACTGTTTGGCGTTGCAGCTTCTGTCCTATTCAACAGTGGTTCTGAAGTGTAGTACTGTGGATTACTCCCTATCCTTTTTATCATGCATTCTAGGGCTTTTGGATTGATTAGTGTGTTTTCACAGAAGGTCTGAGTGGAAAAAAAAGTGAAGACAGGAGTTAAGTCAATAAACTAACTCTTCTTTTGTATAACTGCTTGGTAAATTTGAGATAGTTGGTATAAAAATTCATCAGCTCTTACTGAAAAATCTTTACAGTTAACATATGGTTATTAGTCCCCAGTTGTTGGTCGCTCTCAAGGACAGCAGCAGGAAAAGAAGCAATTTGACCTTTTGAGTGATCTTGGCTCAGACATTTTTGCTGCTCCTGCTCCTCAGTCAACAGCCACAGCCAATTTTGCTAACTTTGCACATTTCAACAGTCATGCAGGTATGTGTCTTTTCCCAGTTGCTTTTGGGTGGAATATGTATAACACGAAGAAACATCCATTCTTCATTAAGTGTCAGTAAACATGTTCAGTTGAGGGTATTTGATCACTCTTAAATATAGAGATATGATATGTATCTATGTAACAGTGATACTTCTCAATCATGGAAGAGTTTATATGTAATATGAAATGGGAAAAATTGGAGAAGACTATATGTGTGTGTGTGTGTATCTTTTATTATGAAAATTGTAAATATTCAAAGTAACTGAGTAACATCCTTTATGTACTGATCCCTCATGACTAGTTTCCTTTATCATTCTACTTATTTTGAAGCAAAATTTAGACATGATATTTGTTTATTCTTTTAAATATTTTATGTCTGTTAAACAGAACTTTTTTTTGTTAAACATAGTAGTAGGATTATCACTGTCTAAATAATAGTAGTATTCATTAGTATTGAAATTTTCATTCCAGTCCAAATTTGTTTTCTGTATATAATGTACTATATACATTATATGTATGCACACATACATACTCTGAAACACATATATACACTCATGTACACACATACATACTTACATACCTAGAATTTGTTTGAATCCGGTTTCAAAAAAAATGCATATACTGCAATTGTGAGTTATGTTTCTAAGGTCTTTTAATATGTAGGTTCTTCTTCCATCCGTTTTTCCTCTTATTTAATTTGTTACAAGTAGCTTATTTGTCCTGTGGTCTGAATTTGTTGATTTGCACCGTTGTGGAGCTGTATAATAAATTCTTCTTTCCTATATATTTGTGTAGTTGGATCTAAAGATTTGATCAGTTACAGGTGCGTGCATAAGTGTGTTGGCTTGCTAGAAGGTTACAGGTTCTTTGTAGGAACTAACTACTTTATGTTTTAAGAGGCACATAATTTTGGAGTCTTTTTATAGTATTAGCTGTTTATAAGTAATTCTTGAGTCCATTATGCCAAATAATGATAAATCTAAATTTGTCATTATCTATTTATTTTGGATTTCTATTAGAGACATTACATTTATATTGAAAATATATGTAGTATTTATTTTGGATGCCACTGAATGATGTTTAACAAAGTATACTCATCTCCATTTATGAATCATTGAAAAAGCATCAAATCAAATGTAGAGTACTAATTTGGAAATCAATTTAGCTATTTAATAGTCTTTTTTGCTGATTTGAAACTTTTCTTTGTATTGCTTTCAAATTATTGATAAGATATTGCTTAAAGCTGATTTCTATAACTATAGATAAGAAAAATTTAAGACCGTATCTTTCTAAAACCTTTCATAATTTTATGAGTATAGCAAAAGTTTTTTCAGTTTTTTCATGTTTTCCTTGTGTTTCTGTATTTATATGTAATTTGTGAGTACTTAAAGATCAGATTATTGTTGCACTTTCTTTGTTGTCTTGTTATAACTGAAAAATGATTAGACAAGTTACTGGAACTCCACAGAGTAGTTTGTGCCATAAGTTGTGCTCATACTTTGAGTAATCCCTTAAAATATTCTTCGAACAAAAAATAGCCATTGTAGGGGCTGTAGTGGTGGCTTGGTGGTTAGGGCGCTTACACGGGTTCAAAGCCCAGCAACCCACGTACACAACTAAGTGTCAGAGCAACGAAAGCCATGTGAAAAACTCAATAAAAAATTGATTCTCTCTGTCTCTGTCTCTCTCACTGTCCTCTTGGTAAAAAAAAAAAAAAAAATAGCCATTGTAGAATATGGAAATTAAGAAAAGAGAGACCTGTTTTTACAAAGTGCATAGAAGACGATAGATTTTTAACTATTGTTTTTCTCATATATTGTGGAAATAGTAGATGAATGTGAGGAAATAAGTTTAATACCCAAGTAGATAGGATAGGTTGCCTGAAGAGTAGTCCCTTTTCAACCCGAAGTTTAGTTTTGCTTTGTTTTGTTTTCCCTTAAAGAGGAGAGAAACAATTTTTCATTTATTTTTCATCTGGCCTTTGTTTCTCTGACACTTAGTTGTGTATGTGGTGCTGGGGTTTGAACCTGGGTCCTTGCGCATGCCACGCAAGCACTAGAACCACTGAGCTGAGCCACTGCTCCAGCCCGAGCCTACAGTTCTTACTTATTCACAAATGATTGCTCAAGCTGGGTGTGGTGGTACACACCTGTAATTCCAGCAACTTCAGGTTCAAAGCAAGCCTTAGCAACTTGGCAAGGCCATAAGCAACTTAGTGAGACCCTGTCTCAAAATAAAATATAAAATTGGCTCAGTGGTTTCCTGCTACTTTCAGTTCCTGGTACCAAATTAAAGCAAAACAAACAAATGACTATTCAAATCTCTCTTTTTTTTTTTTGTTTGGCCTCATTTTACTTTTAGTTTGATCCCAGGAGAATGCCTTTCATAAGAAGCAGCTACTGAATTTCTCTGTTTTCCCTTCTAGTGTATTTGATATCATTTTGTCATTTTTAGAGTAATTTTTAGATGTAAATCAGTGTTACAATGCCACTGATAAATCTTTTTCCAGAGCCTTTGCAACCACTGCGAATTCTTATTTTTCCTTGTATAGTTCACAAAGTCATTCATGCGTAAGTTCTCACTTTGAAGTTCTCATTAAAAAAAAAAAAAGTGAATATTTTACCCTGAACAGTTTGACCCAGTATTTAATGATAAGTGATAATTATTCAAATCCGGCAATCTGGTTAGTTTGATGTGTTAGGAAACTTATTCATTTGTAGATAATATTGGTGGCTTTAAAGCTAGAAGTCTTTACCCTTCATAAGAACATTTGGACTGAGGTAGTGTGCATGGATACATGTGGAGGATGTGGAGGAGGGCTTATCGTGTTTAAAAAAGTCATCTACAGAAATATGAAGTTAGAAACAATTCAGGTACAGAGTTTAATAGGTATTTTGCTTGGTTATAAATATTGTATCACAAAATCTGAACTGTAAACTAATTGTGTTATGGATTTCTCAAACTCTACCTTGCAATCCAGATGACACTAATGAGTTACATAATGCTTTGTGGAACTGTGGTTTCCTTTCTAAAAGGGAAATACAGGCGCAGGATGATTAGATATATTGATTTTCTTGAAGAGGATCAAGAATTCTGGTTTTGTTTGTTGAATGTGAAATGCCCTCTTATTAAATGTTTGGAATTGATGAAAAAATGTTTAATACTTTATAGTTGAAACAAATGTTATATTTCAAGTGAATTTGCTTCTGGCTTCTAGTTTACATTCTGTGGTCTCTCTTATCATCTTTTCTCCTTAGCGTCTGTTTCTTGTTGAAGAGGAAAGAAAACTATCAGGCTCATTAACTTGGTGTTTTAAACTTCAAACTGAATTCATTCCTTTGTACTTTTTGATACAAGATCATTTAAGAAATATCTTTACTGTTTTGTCACATTCCGTTTAGTTTGGATTCCTTTAAGCAGAGTTTGCTTAAGGGGCCAGATAGTAATTTTTTGTATTACTAAATTTATAAATGTTAAATTTCCAAGGTTGTGTTTCCCAAAGTTAGATTCCTCAACATTTAATTACCAGTTGTTGAAGATTGGGAATAGATTGAGTACAGTAACTGATACGAATACTACAAAGTCCTGTCTTGCAATATTGAATAAGTATTTGATTAATGTGTTTGGGTCTCTGTTTGGAAAACACTAGAAAAACATAAATATGAGTTAAAAGATGGCCTGACCAAAAAATGGTTTGTCTTGATTGAATGGATTTGATGTTCTCAAATGTACAAATTAAGTTGTTCAAAAACAGAATAATTTGCTTTTGGTATATAACCCACTCTGAATTTTAGAATTTCGTATAGTATGTTTTCTCTTCCTTGATTTTATAGTTATATAATCTATGTATTACATATTTTGTCTTGGAACTTAATTTATGTTCTAGTAGAAATTTAGTGTATCAGAGCTCTTAAAGAATTTATTCCTGTTCTCTGAGCAGTCACAGAATTATCGTGGTGTGTTTACAAATAGAGGTTAGTGAATGTGTCCATTAGTAAATGAGACAACTGGGAAGACCAGAGCAATTGAAGGACTTCTCCAGATTACCTTATCTTAGGATGCATTTTTTGATTCTTAACCCCAAATCTCTTTTTACTAAAGTGCATTTTTTTACTGGTGTTCTCAGCATTATCAAATGGCAGTTGTGTTATATTTATTGTTTAGTATTGTATAGCTATTTCTTCCAAAATATTTTTCAAGAAATTTTTATTTTTTATAGATATATTCATTTTTTTTAAGAGAGAGAGAGAGAATGAATCAGTTTTATATGTGACTTTTGTTGCCCCAATACTTTGTTGTATATGTTGTGCTAGGGTTAGAACCTGCATCCTCATGCATGCCAGGCAAGCACCGTAACCACTGAGCTACTGCTCCAGCCCCAAGAAATTTATTTTTTAATTGGCATTTATCTATTAGTATTTCTTCCATTATTTTCTAGAAAGTAAATATTTGTCATGCTAAGTAAAAGCAGTAACAAGAGTGAAGGATATCCAGAAAATTTATATTATAATTTAGGTATTGCTGTATAGTGTTTCAGAGAGATGGAAGACGTGTAAAAAAAAGGGTTTCAAGAACAAAGTATGAGCAGTGAGTAATAGAGTCGGATCCTGCATTTTTAAACATAAAAAGTGAAATGTCACAAGTACCTGTTATAAGGGAGCTTATTTTAAGTACGTTTTCACCCCTGCTTTTATACCCATTCAGACATATACAAAGCAGTAATTCATAAAGTGCTCTAAGCTTTTCTAATTTTCTTCCTAGAATAGGAAGATATATGTTTGGTATATTGCTTTGTTGTTGGAAGAAGCTTTTGTTTAGTAACTTTTTTGGGTTTGTTTACAAGTTAGAATACAAATTGTAAAAGCTCTGCAAACTCAGGTATTCATAAAAGAAGAAAATGATATTGATCTGAAGTTCCACTACTTAGGATTAACTAAAATGCAAGGTTTTGTTATGAATATGTTTAATTGAACAAAATTGGCAGTTGAACATGTGTCTGAAATTTATTGACTTATTTTCCTTGCCATAAACATTTTTGTTCAGGATTAAGTGATTTTTAATGGCTGCATTGTATTCTATCTTATGATGTTTCTTAATATATTTAACTGATCCCTTATTGTGGTCATTTCAATTTCTGATTTTTTTCATTATTACAGGAAACATACTGTGTAGCTTTTAGATACAGCCATATTCATTTGCAGGGTTCTTTCTTTATAGAAACTTCCTAAAAGTTGAATTGCCTTCAAAGGATTTAAAGTGGGTACCTTTTACTGTAAATGACATTTATCCTTTCTCCATCTTGTGGACATGCATTTTATTCTTGCCACTGAGCATTCCCTTTTCCATGTACCAGTCACATCATATGTTCTTGGAAAGTTCTTATTCAGCTTCTGTTTTGGCCTTTAAAAAAAAGTTTCAAATTATTTTATTTATTTACATATTTAGATATGGGACAGTCTATAAGTTTTCTCCTGACTTGAAGGACTGTCTAGGTTGAGAAACGCATCTTGGTCTTTTTTATTGAATGTGAGGTACAGTTATAATTCCTATTATTTTTCATTGTTTTCTAAACTGTGACATGAATTTGAAATGGCAGACTTACAATATAATGTGAATTATATTCTGTTTCTTTGGTGATCGTGTCTTTACACATTCAAAAACTTGGTTTTTTTTTTACGTTTGTATTTCCTTGGTGTGACATAATTGTAAAATTTTAAAGGAACTCAAAGGAATATTTTACTAATATAATTAAACCATCTGTATCATTA
>PVKS010008180.1:0-14446 GCA_004027875.1 Aplodontia rufa
TGATTGCTACAGTTTTGACAATGTTTCCCCCTCATCTGTATCCTGTATCGCAATATACTTCTAATAAAGGTGGAAAAAAAATTGATTCTCTTTTTCTCTCTCTCTCAATGTCCATCTTTCTTTTAAAAAAAAATTAAAGCAGCAAAACAGTGTAAACAAAGGGATATAATATTTTTGCTTAATTGATGGAAATTTCAATCCCATAGTATTTGACTGAATTTGAGTGGTGTTTTAAAAATTGAAATGCATTTAAAAATCATTTGTCTTAAAACTAAACAACACATCAGAAAACAATGTTTATTTCCAATGACATCTGAGTATTCTTGAGAATGATTTTGTCACATAGCAGACAAATGTATTTAAAATGGTCCTATGAATTTTTAAAAAGTCAACACTTGTACAACAAAAAAGAAATATTTTTTACTTTATTTAAATTATACCTCAATTTAAAAACAAAAGATCCACTTTTAGTAACAAATATACTAGGTATTCTGCTATAATGAAGACAGAAATAAATGTCTCATCAACACTTCATGTTGGGCACTGGGCGTGGTGGCACACACTGTAATCCCAGTGACGTGGGAGGTTGAGACAGCTCAGTCATGAGTTCAAAACCAGCCTCAGCAACTTCATGAGGCCCTTAGCAACTTAGCAAGACCCTGTCTCAAAATAAAATATGAAAAGGACTGGGAATATGGCTCAGAGGTTTAGTGCTCCTTGATTCAATCCCTGGTACCAAAAAAAAAAAAAAGCTATTTGATGTTGGGGGAACTGAAAAGAGGGACAGTATTAATGATGTCCTATAAGCAAACTGACCTGTAGGCTGCATTATGTAAGGACTGGTATCTCTTTCCAGCTGGTCTGTTGAGAGAGATTTATTGAAAGATGATATGAATTGCTCACAAGACCAGCAATTTGGTAATCTGTTGCTCTGTGGAATAAGAACACTAACCCTCCCAGGACCCATATCCATCATACTAACAACAACTGTGCGATTATGGGGTATAAGGATGCTTCCCTCTGGGGAAAAATACATGTATTCCTGACCACTGGACTTTCTTTCCTTCAACTGTTTCCATACGGGCTCTACCTAGGGCTGAGGTACAGCTCAGGTCTACAGCACTTGCCTAGCATCCATGCCCAGGGTTGGATCCCTAGCACTACCATCAAAAAAATAAAAAGCATATGGGCTTTATCTATAAATCTAATTACACAAACCATTTCATTAAATCTGACATCTGTTCACCACCTCTGAATTGACTCTACTTTGTTTTGATTGAGTTGGAAATCTAAACACCTTATTGACTACATAGTTCTACTACCTCCAGTCTAAGTCACCTTAACTTGACTTTAAAAAAATTAACCCCATGAGTGTATACAATTATTACTTATCAATAAAACAAAATTTCAGCTTTGCCCCAGCAGGTAGAACCAATCCCAAACATTGCAGGGGCTCTATCTTTAGCAGATGCTAAGCCTCAAATTCACTCCTCTGGAGAGGCAGTTTAGCCAGGAGGACCCAGGAGCTGTGCCCTGTGTTTCCATAGCAGGCCAGAACTAGAAGGGTTCATGGAAATCTAGCAATTTCATTCAACTGATGAGGATAATGCAGCCCAGAGAGTGAAGGAGGCTTGCTCCGGTCCTACCACTTACTAGTGACAAAACTAAGACTGCAAATCATGTCACCTTCTGCCACAGTCCAGCCCTCTTCCCTAATCGATCCACCTTCATAGCACAATGAAATGTGTATGTTTGGGTCAAGTCATGATCTGCATTTATTTAGAAGATGTTGGTTATGTTGAATATAAGGCATACTTGAGTTAAATATATCATCTCGTTCAGCCACAGAGATAATCCACTCCAGCAAATAAGTATGGTCTCAAATAGCAGTGACTGAGTGCATAATTCCTGGGGAATGGGATATATGAAGAAGCTCCATTAGAACCTTTGTGCACATAAGCATTTTTTTGGAATCTGTATGGTTGCTTTCTATAAATTTTAGAGTTTTTACATTTGCCTCGTTCCATATGCAGCCAACACATAGTAAAGTCTGACTTCAGCAGGCTATGACTCTTCAGGGAAAATGATATTTGGGTCTGTATTATTAAAGGTGAATAACATTATCTACTGTGACAGATAATCCTGAATTCTTGGTTGATTTACACAGTACAATTTTTTTCTCTTGTTTCTATAGTCAAGAGGCTGGCTGAAGAGGGTCGCTGGTTTAGATACCCGGGTTTTCTGTTCTCCTCCAAGTCCTAGAAGTTCTCTCCAATCCTCTACCAGTGGAGAAAAGGGGGGCGGTCAAGGGTGGCACACATCACTTCTACTCATATTCTTTTGGCCAGCACTTAGTCTCATAACCAGAGTAGCTTCATTCACACCAAGCCTGACTCCAAGGAGATAAAGTGATGTTGGTGTGTGCTAACTTCCTCAATCCAGTGCTGGATGAAAGACATCTCCATCATGAACCAAATTTGCAAACCTTGATCACTCTGGCAAGACATTGTGCCAGAGGAGTGAGAGCCCATCCTGTACACCACCATCTAGAGTCCATGGAATGCTGTTGAGCACTCCCAGAACAATGGGGCAGGACCAAACCCAACAGGATCACAGCATGCTCCTCCCTGAAGAATCAAAGCCTCAGCTATGGCACAGCCCTGAGCACTGGGTTGCTTTCCAACAACAATAAAAGTTAGGTGTCAGGCATGAGGGATCAGAGAGCCACTGTGCCTGCAGTGTAAAAAACATTAGACGCTTCAATCTCTCCAGAGTTTTCCTAAGACTTTTGAAGATAATAAGCTCTGAGAAGTCTGGATGTACTCAGCTTAAAGTTATCCTGAATAAATGGCAGTCCTGTTTTTCTTTCAAAGTACTTCTCATGGCAAACATGTATTTCCTCCAGCTGCTAAAAAATAGACGCCTAGAGAAGAAAGAGTGGCTTTGTAATGAAAGATCAAGGCAGGGAGCCATTATTGGTGAGGGATAAAAGCTGTGGGGGCATGAGAATGCATTTTACTATCCTACTTTTTGGAGCAATATTGACTGAAAGATGCTATATTTTGAAAATCATCTTGGTTTTCTGCTGAGACCATGCTCCTCATAACCAGCTCCTTCTGATAGTCACCTTTGATTCAAGGACTCCCCACTGGGTTTTCTCAACTTTGCTTTTCTTTATGGTTGTCTAAGAGACTTCCACCCAAACTTCTCTCCGCTCTCATAGCCAGCATCCCATTTACAACACAAACCATCATCTGATACCTCGCCCAGGCTATCTGGATTTCTTCCCTATTCCTTGTATTTTCCAAAGAAATCTTGTCCCTGCATATACAGAGCAGTCAGATTATGACTCAGTGTTCAGCTCTGTGGTTCTGACCAATAGGATGGATGGGAATGTTGAAGCGGTTTGAACAGAATGGGTTTTCAAGAAGAGTCAGGCCTCAGCTACACCACGGAATGGCTGCACCACGGAAGGGGCACCAGCAAGGAGACGTGGGGGATGAGAGTACACTGGGTGAGTGCTCAGGTCTTGGACTGCAACAGACCTGGATGCAAATCCCAATTCCACATGTTGTGAGGTTCAGCAATTTTCTGGATCTTTCTTAGCCTCAATTTCCTTATGTATAAAATAGGAGTAGAGATGCTCTTTCATTACAATGGGATTATATCCTGGTAAAACCACCGTAAAGTCAAAAGATTATAAGTTGAACTTCATAAGTCAGGGAATGTATAAGTTCAGGTTGAGATTTAACCTGGAATTTCTCTTTTGGGTTGAGGTTTAACCTGCATTTTCTCCTTTGCTTGGTTTCTTCCTTCTCACTCTCTTCTTTCTCTCTAAAAAAAATGCCAGGTAGGAGCAGATGTACACAAATCCTCATCTCAGGGACTGCCTTTGATGAGACCCACCTAAGAAACCTGCTTTTAAGTGTGAAGAATCCTCAAAAAGCTAGAGATGAACCCACCATATGATCCAGTTATTCCTCTACTGGGTATTTTTCCAAGGGATTTAGAATCAGCACATTACAGTGACACAGCAAAATCTATGTTCATAGCAGCTCAATTTATAATAGGTTAATTATGGAAACAACCCAGATGCCCCTCACTGGATGAATGGATTCAAAAAACTGTGGTACATATATACCATGGAGTTCTACTCAGCAATTAGAAACAATGATATTGCAGCCTTGGAAGGTAAATGGATGGCTATGGAAGAAATCATGTTGATAATCCAGAGAACCAAGGGTCAAATGTCTCCCCTCATTTGTGGAGGCTAGAGCTAGACCTTGACTATTATGAAAGGTAGTCAACTCTCATGTATTAAACCCTGAAAAGATGTAATGACATACAACCTAAGGCATTCGTAGAGATGTATTAGGAAGGAGGGGGAGGGGGGAGGGGACAAAGGTGGATAATTACGGGGGACTCTAGGGGGTAAATCTAATTTTCATAATATAAATATATTGTTTCGTTGGAAGAATGTTTGATTGTTCAACAAATAAATTTCTTGAAAAAAGAAACCTGCTTTTAGAGAAAGACCGTCTTACCTAACAGGATCAGTTAACCATCTACAGAGCTCTTGCCGGGAGCTAGGCCTGCTCCATGCGCGGGGGAAGTATTGATAACAAGGCACATACAGTCCAGTGGCTCATAAGCTTTCTCTCTTGGGGAGAAAGGAGACACACTGACTACATGAGCCCATGCATGAACAAGATCATCCAGTGGTGAAAGGTGTTATAAGGAAAATAAAATAATGTGCTAGAAATTGACCAAGGAGAAGAGACAGCAGCTCTTCTAGGCCTGAGTGGTCAAGGAAGGAGTTTCTGATGGGATATCCAAGCAGTGGCCATAGAAACTGAAGGTGAAGGTCATACAAAGATTTGAAGGGCATTCCAGGCAGAAGAGAGGCAGAAGCAAACCGGCGGTGTCGGTGTACTCTAGGTGCAATCAGAAGTTTCTGGAGCTAGAGCAAGTGAATCACAGGGAGAGGGACAGAGAAAAGTCCATGAGGGAAGGAGGGGCCAAGGTCAAGTGATGCTTTATAAACTGTAAGAATGACTCTTCAGATTTTGATAGAAATACAATAAATGGTATGATTCGATTCAGCTGAGTGGAGACCAGTTAGTAGATGCAAACTTGGAAGCTCTGGGGCCCAGGAAGAGGCTCTCTGTGGCGACCAAGCTGCCTATTTTGTGCTGGGATACTTTTTAGGATATGAGCACAGCAGTGAGAATCTAAGAGTAGACAACGTCACATACAGTATTCTCCTGGGGCTGGGGGTGTCAAGTTGGGTTGCCAGATAAAATATAAGCTATCCTGTTAAATTTTTATGTTTGAATATATTTATTCATAAAAGGAATTTTATCAAAACCTATGATTTATTAGCTTATGAGTATGGCATATCAGTAAGTGCTGGGCCACTGCTAAAGTCCCCATATTTTTTTTAATTTTTTCATCTCTTTTTTTTTCTTTTCCTGACATTTAGTTGTGTATGTGGTGCTCACTCATACCAGACAATTGCTCAATTGCTGAACCACCACTCCAGCCCTTGTCATATAATCTTTACCTTACAAAACTATTTTGAGCTAAAAGCAAGAATAGTCTTTTCACGGTAACTGGTGCAGATGTAAGAGTAATCAAACAGAACACTGTGAAGTACAGCACTTCACAAGCACCGTACACTGTGTCCAAGAACGTCCAGGACCCTGAGAGGGCTGTACCTCTGTGTGGTTTCTGAGCCTGCTACAGGAACCCTCGAGCCTGTCTGAAGGCTCCGTGGTTACAGAGCTTGGGCTCTTGGAGTCCGCAGCACTGGATTTGAATCTCATTTTGATCCCTGAGAATCTAAGTGAACATAAACAAATTAAGTTTAGCTACCTTGTTAGAAAAAAATGTACTCTATAATATGTGGATTAGAGAAATTTCATGGGAAGGTGTTTTTCAGTTTCAGATTGTATGATCTTGGAAATGTTAATTACCATAGGCATTATTAACCATCAGAATTCACAGTAGGAAGTGCACCTTCTAGACACAAAACTTAAAATTCTATCAGTTGCCTTAAGGTGTGTTCCCCAGAAGTAGGTCCAACATGAGCATTCGCAGGAAGGTGACTTACCAGGAAATGTTGTCACAGGAGAGGGATCTGTAAAGAAAGAAGGTCAAGCTATAGTGCAACATCAAATAAAGCCCCATGGAGGATGGCTTTGGCTCATTCTCACAGGGAGCTCCAAAAACAAGGTAGGTCACATCCCCAGAGTTGTCCATCTCAGCCACAATGTAAGGGATGTCCCAGGGAACATGTGACAAGGCATAGTAAGGGAAGCTCTGAGCCAAAGATAACACACACTGGCTGTTAGGACTGGAAACACACTTGGAACTCTAAGCGCAAAAAAAAAAAAAATTTGAGAGAGGGGTCTTCATGGGAGACACACTGACAGTGTCTGTCACTCATCCCATTCAGCTTGCAGCAAGAGTTCTGTGTGAGAGAGGAAGAAGAAAGACTTGTGGTTTTTACTCACTTCATTACACTACTGCTGGTAACAAAAGATGGGCAGGCACAGGTATTTTCTGGGATGGAGATCTGTGAAGAATTATATGGCCCAAGAGATGATTTGATGAGATATGCCAAAATATTAAAATATGCCAAGTCTTTGATAAAACAAACTTGAACTTTTCAAACTTTACTTAATGAAAGGCAGTTGTGAAAATCCAAGTTTTAATATAAGCATCTTTGGTGTTTATGAGCTATGAGTCCAGGATGACTGGCTCACATGGTTTCTTCTTTTTAATTGAGCTCAGCCACTAAAAATCTTACCTAGAAAATCACCTTGGTGGTGATGTCCCTCAGAATGGTGACTATTTCAATAATAAAAAGAGAAACATAAAATTAAGAAAATGACTGAAGAACATGAACACTCAGTTTACAAAAACAGATAAAATGGCCAAATAGTCATAAACTATTGCTAAAACTCACCAGTGACCAAAGAAATTCAATTTAAACTACGAAATACTCATTTCTACTTATCAGAATTTTACAATATTTTTGATGCAATTGTACCTAAGACTGCCCAACATATGGGAAAATAACGCTCTCATAAAATGTTACATTCTTATAAGTATAGATTGATACAACTTTCCAAAGATAATTTGATAATATATATCAAAATATGCAGATTCTTTGACAAAAGAATTAAACTTCAAGCATTTTTTACTTGGGAAACAAATATTAATGTGTATAAAAATTAGTTTCAATAATGGTTATTGCAATACAACTTATGATATCCAAAACTGGAAATATTACAATGTCTACCAATTAAATGAATAGGTATACATAAATCACTACAACACAGCCATTTTTAAATGTTCTAAAATTATATTTATTGACAGAGAATGATTTGAAATATAATTATTAAGTCCAAAAATATGAACTAATTCAATCTAAACAATTAATATGTATCCATAGAAACCATCTGAAAGGACATAGACCAAAATGCTAATAACACTTATCTTTAGGTACTGAGGTTGACTTTCAATTTCTTCTTTGTGCTTATCAATGCTTTTCTAATTTTTCTACAGTAAACATACATTGCTTGAGTAATAAAAATGCTATAAAATAATAAGATATTTCCTCTCTGTGCTTAGTTAAAAATGAAGTACTCTCAGAGATTGGGCAGCAATAGATATTTTCATTGTATTAATTTCCTGGTCCATTAAGTGTATGTAATGAACAGTTCACCATGACTCCAGCAGGTTGGAGCAGAGCCAAGTGCCATACAACAAGCAAGAAATGGAAACCACTGTCCTGAACTTTTACTTCAGCCAGCAAACCACGACTCCAAGACTGAATCCATCAGGCTTTTTGTTTAGAAAAAGCTTTTCAGTAATGTAGGAGAAGTAGGCACCCCTTTCTAGTGGTTGCTGCCTCAATGAATTTGGAATGTTAGCAACGGTTTCACAGTTGTAAAAACCTAACGATGCCCAATACATGGTAGATGCTGAAGAAATGGTTGGCTTGCAAATTAAGGACCTTCATTTTAGGGGTGGGGCCAAATGCAAAGCTAGGATGATAAAATATTTGGTATGGACCACGAGGATGCCATTAAATAGTTGTCTTATAATGGATTTATTTTTTCTCAATTCAAATGGTGTAAAGCAGTTCTTGATTTGCAAACTCCTGACTGTCCATTGCTCTGCTACTGCAGCTGATAAGCAACAGCATCAACACAGGCCTTTGGAAAAGCCACAGGCAGAGAATCAGAGAAAGTAAAAAGGACATGAATGGTAGAAACAACCACGAGGCTTATTGCACGGACAGAGTCTGAACTGACAGGTCAATGTGAATACCCCCCTGTCCAAAGTACCCATCTTCACATCCCTGCCACGCACCCTGAGAATAGATACTTACTTGTCTGAAAGTCTTCTGTCTTATTTTCCTCTTTTTTTTTCCAGAAAGATGAACTTTTATCAAATTCCCTGCCAGGATCTTTGTAAATTTTATGTCTGGAATGATTTGGGATTGTATTTTGCCCATTGTCTAGGTAGTGATTTTCCAAAACAATTTCATCTCTAGCCTATGTGCAAATGCATGAATCGCTGTGAAAAACGTTTTGTTTACCTAGTGAACCATAATGGACCCTTTTAGAGAAAATTGGTATTACCCCATAGTGGTTCAACTAATAAATCTCATTACTGAATTATTCTACCAATGAAGCATTTCATTTTAGCCCTCACCCCCTTTCCATTCCAATAGCCTGCAGGAGTGAAGCATTCCATTAACGTGTGTCCATATGTGGGTGGCTAAGAATGAATTTTGAGATTTTAGCAATCGATTTCCAAATAGAAAATCAGGTAGACTGTATCACCACCCACAGCACAATCCAGCTAGGATTTGGTCCCAGAAATCTAGGTTGGAAGCTCATCGCAATATGGCGGACACATACTTAGAGTTAGCTAAAGCATTACATAGCAGAGTCCTTGCAAGTGTGCTCTTAAAGATACAGGATTTTTAAAAGTGCATGAAACCAACTATGAATGCTATGTAACTACAAGTCCTTGAGCCATTTGTCTGCAGCATGCAAAATAGCCCCTCCCTTCCCCTCCACCACCACCTCTTCTACTTGATTCAAAACCCCTGAGAGCTTTTGAACAGAGGTCTGAAGATCCCAAGCAAGGAATACTAACAGAGACCCGAGATGCTTCAGAGACACAAACAGGCATGCACCCGCCTCAAGAAATTTCAACCATAATATGCTTCAGCCCATAACCACTGCCTCCAGTTAATGAGCGCGGTGCTTTCACATTCTCCTGTCTTAATCCGGTTTTTTCTTTAGGAATTGCCTTATCTGTAAAGTCTGAATATCTGGTGTTTGGATCTTATCTTTTTATTCGTTCTGAAAACCGGTCTCTAATTGGTGCATTTAGGTGAACTATATTTTATATAATTATTGACATGATTAAGATCCATAATTTTATTATTTTTTTATTTTCCCCATTCTCTTCTTTGTTTCTACGTTCTACATTGCCTATCTTCTTTTGGATTACTTGAATAGTTTTATATATATATTAATTTACTTGTTTGCTTTTTGCCTATATATATATTTTAATTATTTTCATTTTCAGTATTTTATCAAGGTACTAAATATATACATCTTAGCTTTCACATTTTTCCTTGGGTCGATATTTTTCCACTGTGAGTAAAATTTGAGAGATTTTCAACTTTATAAGATTCTCCTATCTTCTCTTACGTTATGGGTTTAAATATACCTATAAGACCCCATCAGACAATGTTATGCTTTCTATTTTGCATAGTCAAGCTGTAAAAAACTTGAGACAAATAAACAGTCTTTCATACTTACCAGATAGTTAGTATTTCTGTTGCTATCACTTCATTCCTGAATTTTTATACGTTCTTTTGGTATCATTTTCCTTTAACATGAATAAATTCCTTCAGTGTTTCTTTTGGGAAAAAAATGTTTTGAAATAAATCTTTTGGTTTTCTTCAATCTGAGGCTGTCTTTACACATATTCCTAATGACTATTGTTATAAAATTTTGGATCAGTAGTTCTCTTTTTGCAATATTTTAAAACTTATTCCACTGTCCTTTTTTCCCATGGCTTCTCATAAAACATCTGTAGTTTTATGAATAATCTATCTTTAATTTTCAGGAATTTTATTTGATATGCAAGAGTATAGTTTTTAATTGGTTTATCCTGTTTGGGTTTCACTAAGCTTCTGGAATACATAAATATGTTTCTTTTACCAAACGTGGGACGTCTATGACTGTTATTTCCTCAAATGCTTATCTACATCAGTCTATTGCTCCTTTCTGTGACTCCAATGACATCAATCTTGGACCTTTTGATATTAGCATATAAGTCTCTATGGAGGTAATTAGATTTTTTTCATTTTTTCTCATTATTATTGGATAATTTTATTGATCTGTCTTCCAATTAACTATGACCTCTGTCATACCCAGTCTATCATTCAAAGTATCTAGTGGATTTAAAATTTTTTACATGTTATATTTTCACTTCTAAATTTGCCATTTGATTCTTTTTTACAGTTCCTCTATCTCAGGTGAAAACTATCTTTCCATTAATTTCAACTGTTTGCCTTCACCTCATGAAACAGTTACGATGCCTGGTTTTGAAACCTCTTCCTGATAATTATGTCTGGTCATCTGGAGGCCGTCATTTGTTGTCTTTTCCTTTTAGGCCTGATCATGCTCTCCTTGCTCTTCGTATTATGTATCATTTTGAATTGCATCCTGAACATATTAAGTATTACGTCCTGTAGGACCTGGACCCTATTAAAATCCTCTGGAGGATGTTCATTTTCGCTGCTGTTTTAGCAGGAAATTAACTCAGCTAAGCTCAAATTACAGCTCCTGCCTCCCTTTCTGCTCCAGTGGCTTGCAGGCCACCTTAGTTCTTGAAGGTCTTTTGCTCCTATGGTTCTGCCTTGCCCAACTGCCACTCAAGGGTGATTCAGGGACTTGGTGGTGTTTTGAATTCTGATATCAGAGTTCTCAGGCAGTTGTCTTTTGATTTTGGCTTGGTTCCCAAATACTTCGCTATGCTTCTTCATATTTTTCCCACAAATGCATAACCCAGAAGTGAGTCCAGAATTTGTACAGGTTCATGCATGAAATGAGGACACCCTCCTCCAACTTTCTACTCCTTGAATTCCACCAAAACTCCAGTGCATTGAAAACATTTTTCCCCATTCCTCTGGGGGGAAAAAAAAAGTTTCCTAGAGAAAACATCACAGAGAAAGATCTACAGCCAGGACTTGGCAAAGAGACAAAACAGTGAGGGCAAAGAAGATAAGAGAAAAAAACAAATGTGAGACTAGCACTTGTCCAGCATCCTTGAAGTCCTGGATTCAACCCCAGCACCAGAAACAAACAAAAATAAATCCGAATCTCCTTGAATCGTAGGTGCCTGTTGCCTGGTTCCTCTGGTCATAAAAGATGGCTCTCAGAGTTCAGCAGCCCGTACTGCACACCTGCAGCTCATCTGGAGCCTCACTGGATCAAAGGGGAAAGAAAATGGGAAACTCACCCCTGTGCAAGTCACTACCTCAAATTTAACTCCCCTCGCTGTCCTACCACTTTTGTTCATTTGTCAAGGAGCCAGCATTTAACTGTAAACAGACAGAGTAATAGGCTGTAGAGGATTTACTTCGTCCTAGCTGGTACCAGAATGGCTGTGGTGCTGTTGTTTTTCATGTTTTGGTACGGGGGATTTAACCTAGGGGTGCTTAACGACTGAGCCACACCCCCAGCCTTGTTATTTTTTTATTTTGAGACAGGGTCTCACCAAGTTGCTTACAGTCTTGCCAAGGTGCTGAGGTTGGCTTTGAACTTGCAATCCTCCAGCCTCAACCTCCCAAATTGCTGGTCTTACAGGCATGTGCCACCATGTCTGCAGTACCAGAAGTTTTTCTGTAACATTTTATAACATTTTAGATTTTCTTTATTTGCTTATTTATTGGCTCCAAAAATACGAAGTATGGAAGCTTGATACATAACTTAAATACTATGACATTAATCATTTACTATGATAGAAAAGATACTGAACTAAACACTGTGGTTCAGAAAGTAAATTAGTACACTCACTATGGAGTACAGTACGGAAGTTCCCAAAACCTAAAAATAGAACTACCATATGATCCATCAATCCTGGGCTTATATCCAGAGGAAACGAGTATACAAAAAGGATGCTTGCACATCTACGTTTATGGTGGCATTATTGACAACAGCTAAAATATAGAATCAGCTTAAGTGCCCATCAATAGGGGAGCAGATAAAGAAAACGTAGTCTAAATACACAAGGGAGTATTATTCAGCCATAAAGAAGAATTGAACGCTGCATTTGTAGCAAATGAATGGAACCAGAGGATAATTATGTTAAGTAAAATAAGCCAAATGCAGAAAGACAAGTACCGCATGTTTTCCTCTCACACACATGCAAACTAAGGACTTGACCTGAAAGTAAAATAGTGGTTACTAGAAATTGGGAAGGGTGCAGGATGGGGAGGAGGGAAGAAGAAGAGTGGTTGGATATAATCCATGCATACTATGTGTGTATGACACTATTAAACTGAACAATATGTACAATTAACATGAATTAAGGAGATAGAGGAAAAAGATAATCTACATAACTTTGGTAAAGATCTGCTCAGGGTCAAAATGAGGCTATAGAATGAAATGGAGAGAGCTGAGGGCCCTAGGACGGAAGTTCCAGACCCAGCCGCCTCAAAAATCACCTTAGAATCATGAACCAAGGAGGAGTGGTTTCTCCATATGAGAAACAACAAGACAATTTCTGAAAATCTTTCCAGCTCTTAATTTAACAAGAGAATGGATCTAAATTTCAGCTATACATCTTCAATATATCTTTCAAGAAAGAACTTCAAATTTCCCTTTGCTTTCAAAATTAATTAGCAAGTTGAGAGCAAGAATATAGCCTTCCATCTCTTCTCCTAAAAGAAAATACTGAAATAAAAATTTTCAAAGTATTTCCATGTATCCCAGAGCCAAATAATTACTAGATTGGCCACAATATTTGTTTATTTAATGAGTTATTCATTCTACCATGATTTATTTTTAAATAAATATCTACTATTCTAATGGAAATTAAAGAGTAGATTCTAGAATAAAATGTTCCAAATATAAGACATAAATTGAAATGGTAACTAAAGGGCACACAACTGTGTGTGTAATGTTCAAACTCATAAGAGAAAACATGATTAGTCTACAGATCTAATGGACAACATGAGTATAGTTAATAATTTTGTGTTGTACAGAGCATTTTCCCAAATGAGCTGAAATGATTTTATCTGCTTTTGCCACATTAAATGGGTAACTATCTGAGATGATACATAGGTTAATTTGCTTCACTGTAGTAACCTTCTATTATCTATATGTATCCCATAGCATCATATTATATACCTTGCACATGCATGACAAAATTTATAATAATAATAAATATGAGATACTAGCTTCATTTTTCCTTACTACAGATGTAGACATAAAGCTGTCATATCTTAGTCTGTTTTATATTTCTATAACAGTACACCAGAGGCTGGGGAACTTGTTAAGAAAAGAAGTTATTTCTCACAGTTCTAGAGGCTGACAACTCTGTTATCAAGATTCTGGCAGCCAGCAAAGACCTTTTCGTGTGTTATCCCATAAGAACATGCAAGACTGAGAGGGAGGGAAGATGAAAGAGATGGTGCAAATGGAGGCCAAACTCATCTTCTTACAACTTGCTTCTCTGGCAACAGCATTAACTCATTCACACAGGTGAACCCTCATGGCCTAATAGGCTCCCGTAGGCCCTGCCTCCCAATACTGTTAAATTGGGAGTTTCCAACACATATTTTTGGGGAGACACATTCAAACTACAACAAGGTGAAACATGACTCTCAAAAGTGTTGAAACGACATCAGCAGCTTAAACTTTGCAATGCTGAAAGCTGTCTGGACTTAAGTCTAACTAAATCTGTGTTCTGTGTGAAATATGCAAAGCAGTGAGGTTCTACTCCTGGAGGTGTTTGAGGATCCTGTAAACAGTTTCTACTAGCTCCAACATGCTGACGGAGAAAACACGAGGCCACATGAAGCCACCTTAAGGCTAGTCTTGGATTTGCCAACGTCTAGCCAAAGAAGTAATGCACATGTCCTTCAACCAGGCAGCTTGAATGGTGGGAATCTGGCCTGCTGAAGTCCCTGAAGATGTGCTCAAACATGCATTTGTAATGATAGTTACAATGGTACTACCTGTTATAGAGAAAAATACACAAAACAACATAAATAATCAGCAATGGGGGATGGCACATTCTTCTAGGAATTTTTTTTCCTGGTCCTGGGGATTAAACCTAGGGACTAGCACATGCTAGGCTAGTGTTCTACCATTGAGCTAACCCTCTGCTTTTTTTTTTTTTT